>JAJOZX010006563.1:0-47500 GCA_023014485.1 Bathynomus jamesi
GGTAGGTCCAACTTTTGTCATTCCATTAATGCTGACAGGTCCAAGTTTGTCATTCAACGTTTGCTGACAGGTCCAAGTTTGTCATTTCACTTATGCTGACAGGTACAAGTTTGTCATTCCACGTATGCTGACAGATCCAAGTTTGTAATTCCACGTATGCTGACAGGTCCAAGTTTGTCATTCCACATATGCCGACAGGCCCAAGTTTGTCGACTGGTCCAAGTTTGTCATTCCACGTATACTGACAGATCCAAGTTTGTCATTCCATGTATGCTGACTGGTCCAAGTTTGTCATTCCACGTATGCTGACTGATCCAAGTTTGTCATTCCACGCATGCTGATAGGTCCAAGTTTGTCATTCCACGAATGTTGACAGGTCGAAGTTTGTCATTCCACGTATGCTGAGATGTCCAAGTTTTTCATTCGACATATGCTGACAGTTCCAAGTTTGTCATTCGACGTATGCTGACAGGTCCAAGTTTGTCATTCGACGTATGCTGACAGGTCCAAGATTGTCATTCGACGTATGCTGACAGGTCCAAGTTTGTCATTCCACTTATGCAGAGAGTTCCAAGTTTGTCATTCCACGTATGTTGAGAGGTCCAAGTTTGTCATTCCACTTATGCGGACAGGTCAAGATTTGTCATTCCACATATGCTGACAGGTCCAAGTTTGTCATTCCACGTATGGTGACAAATTCAAGTTTGTCATTCCACGTATGCTGAGAGGTCCAAGTTTGTCATTCCACGTATGCTGACATGTCCAAGTTTGTCATTCCACGTATGCAGACAGGTCCAAGTTTGTTATTTCACATATGCTGAATGCTCATATGCCCGAGTTTGTCATTTCATGAATGCTGACATGTCGAAGTTTTTCATTTCATGAATGCTGACAGGTCCAAGTTTGTCATTTCATGAATGCTGACAGGTCCAAGTTTGTCATTCGACGAATGCTGACAGGTCCAAGTTTGTCATTTGACGTATACTGACAGGTCCAAGTTTATCATTCGACGTATGCTGACAGGTCCAAGTTTGTCATTCGACGTATGCTGAGAGGTCCAAGTTTGTCATTCGACGTATGCTCACAGGTCCAAGTTTTTCATTCCACTTACGCTGAGAGATCCAAGTTTGTTATTCCACGTATGCTGATAATTCCATTTTGTCTTTTCACGTATGCTGATAATTCCATTTTGTCTTTTCACATATGCTGATAATTCCAATTTTGTCATTCCTCATATGCTGGTAGGTCCAGGTTTGTCGTTCCATGAATGCTTACAGGTCCAAGTTTGTCATTCTACGTAAGCTGACAAGTCCAAGTTTGTCATTCCACTTATGCTGACAGGTCCAGGTTTGTCATTCCACGTACGCTGACAGTTCCAAGTTTGTCATTCCACATATGCTGATAGTTCCACGTTTGTCATTCTACGTATGCAGATAATTCCATTTTGTCTTTTCACATATGCTGATAATTCCATTTTCTCTTTTCTCTTAAGCTGATATTTCCAATTTTGTCATTTCTCATATGCTGGTAGGTCCAGCTTTGTCATTCCATTAATGCTGACAGGTCCAAGTTTGTCATTCAACGTATGCTGACAGGTCCAAGTTTGTCATTTCACTTATGCTGACAGGTACAAGTTTGTCATTCGACGTATGCTGACAGGTCCAAGTTTGTAATTCCACGTATGCTGACAGGTCCAAGTTTGTCATTCCACATATGCCGACAGGCCCAAGTTTATCATTCCACGTACGCTGACAGGTCCAAGTTTTTCATTCCACGTATGTTGACTGGTCCAAGTTTGTCATTCCACGTATGCTGACAGATCCAAGTTTGTCATTCCATGTATGCTGACTGGTCCAAGTTTGTCATTCCACGTATGGTGACTGATCCAAGTTTGTCATTCCACGCATGCTGATAGGTCCAAGTTTGTCATTCCACGAATGTTGACAGGACGAAGTTTGTCATTCCACGTATGCTGATAGGTCCAAGTTTGTCATTCCACGTATGCTGATAGGTCCAAGTTTGTCATTCCAGTATGTTGACAGGTCGAAGTTTGTCATTCCACGTATGCAGACAGGTCCAAGTTTGTCATTCGACTAATGCTGACTGATCCAAGTTTGTCATTCCACGTATGCTGATAGATCCAAGTTTTGTCATTCCACGTATGTTGACAGGTCCAAGTTTGTCATTCCACATATGCTGATAGGTCCAAGTTTGTCATTCCACGTATGCTGATAGTTCCAAGTTTGTCATTCCACGTATGTTGACAGGTCCAAGTTTGTCATTCCACGTATGCAGACAGGTCCAAGTTTGTCATTCCACGTATGCTGAGAGATCCAATTTTGTCATTCGACGTATGATGACTGGTCCAAGTTTGTCATTCCACGTATGCTGACAGGTCAAGATTTGTCATTCCACTTATGCTGACAGGTCCAAGTTTGTCATTCCACGTATGCTGACAGGTCCAAGTTTGTCATTCCACTTATGCTGACAGGTCCAAGTTTGTCATTCCACGTATGCCGACAGGTCCAAGTTTGTCATTCGACGAATGATGACATGTCCAAGTTTGTCATTCGACGTATGCTCACAGGTCAAAGTTTGTCATTCCAGTATGCAACCAGATCGAAGTTTGTCATTCCACGTATGCTGAGATGTCCAAGTTTTTCATTCGACGTATGCTGACAGTTCCAAGTTTGTCATTCGACGTATTCTGACAGGTCCAAGTTTGTCATTCCACTTATGCAGAGAGTTCCAAGTTTGTCATTCCACGTATGTTGAGAGGTCCAAGTTTGTCATTCCACTTATGCGGACAAGTCCAGATTTGTCATTCCACCTATGCTGACAGGTCCAAGTTTGTCATTCCACGTATGCTGACAGGTTCAAGTTTGTCATTCCACGTATGCTGACAGGTCCAAGTTTGTCATTCCACGTATGCTGACATGTCCAAGTTTGTCATTCCACGTATGCAGACAGGTCCAAGTTTGTTATTTCACATATGCTGAATGCTCATATGCCCGAGTTTGTCATTTCATGAATGCTGACAGGTCCAAGTTTTTCATTTCATGAATGCTGACAGGTCCAAGTTTGTCATTTCATGAATGCTGACATGTCCAAGTTTGTCATTCGACGTATGCTGACAGGTCCAAGTTTGTCATTTGACGTATACTGACAGGTCCAAGTTTATCATTCGACGTATGCTGACAGGTCCAAGTTTGTCATTCGACGTATGCTGACAGGTCCAACTTTGTCATTCGACGTATGCTCACAGGTCCAAGTTTTTCATTCCACGTACGCTGAGAGATCCAAGTTTGTTATTCCACTTACGCTGATAATTCCATTTTGTCTTTTCACGTAAGCTGATAATTCCATTTTGTCTTTTCACGTATGCTGATAATTCCAATTTTGTCATTCCTCATATGCTGGTAGGTCCAGGTTTGTCGTTCCATGAATGCTTATAGGTCCAAGTTTGTCATTCTACGTAAGCTGACAGGTCCAAGTTTGTCATTCCACTTATGCTGACAGGTCCAAGTTTGTCATTCCACGTACGCTGACAGTTCCATGTTTGTCATTCCACATATGCTGATAGTTCCACGTTTGTCATTCTACGTATGCAGATAATTCCATTTTGTCTTTTCACGTATGCTGGTAATTCTATTTTCTCTTTTCTCTTAAGCTGATATTTCCAATTTTGTCATTTCTCAGATGCTGGTAGGTCCAGCTTTGTCATTCCATTAATGCTGACAGGTCCAAGTTTGTCATTCAACGTATGCTGACCCAGTCCAAGTTTGTCTTTTCACTTATGCTGACAGGTACAAGTTTGTCATTCCACGTATGCTGACAGATCCAAGTTTGTAATTCCACGTATGCTGACAGGTCCAAGTTTGTCATTCCACATATGCCGACAGGCCCAAGTTTGTCTTTCCACGTACGCTGACAGGTCCAAGTTTTTCATTCCACGTATGTTGACTGGTCCAAGTTTGTCATTCCACGTATACTGACAGATCCAAGTTTGTCATTCCATGTATGCTGACTGGTCCAAGTTTGTCATTCCACGTATGCTGACTGATCCAAGTTTGTCATTCCACGCATGCTGATAGGTCCAAGTTTGTCATTCCACGAATTTTGACAGGTCGAAGTTTGTCATTCCACGTATGCTGAGATGTCCAAGTTTTTCATTCGACATATGCTGACAGTTCCAAGTTTGTCATTCGACGTATGCTGACAGGTCCAAGTTTGTCATTCGACGTATGCTGACAGGTCCAAGATTGTCATTCGACGTATGCTGACAGGTCCAAGTTTGTCATTCCACTTATGCAGAGAGTTCCAAGTTTGTCATTCCACGTATGTTGAGAGGTCCAAGTTTGTCATTCCACTTATGAGGACAGGTCCAGATTTGTCATTCCACATATGCTGACAGGTCCAAGTTTGTCATTCCACGTATGGTGACAGGTTCAAGTTTGTCATTCCACGTATGCTGAGAGGTCCAAGTTTGTCATTCCACGTATGCTGACATGTCCAAGTTTGTCATTCCACGTATGCAGACAGGTCCAAGTTTGTTATTTCACATATGCTGAATGCTCATATGCCCGAGTTTGTCATTTCATGAATGCTGACATGTCGAAGTTTTTCATTTCATGAATGCTGACAGGTCCAAGTTTGTCATTTCATGAATGCTGACAAGTCCAAGTTTGTCATTCGACGTATGCTGACAGGTCCAAGTTTGTCATTTGACGTATACTGACAGGTCCAAGTTTATCATTCGACGTATGCTGACAGGTCCAAGTTTGTCATTCGACGTATGCTGAGAGGTCCAAGTTTGTCATTCGACGTATGCTCACAGGGCCAAGTTTTTCATTCCACGTACGCTGAGAGATCCAAGTTTGTTATTCCACGTATGCTGATAATTCCATTTTGTCTTTTCACGTATGCTGATAATTCCATTTTGTCTTTTCACGTATGCTGATAATTCCAATTTTGTCATTCCTCATATGCTGGTAGGTCCAGGTTTGTCGTTCCATGAATGCTTACAGGTCCAAGTTTGTCATTCTACGTAAGCTGACAAGTCCAAGTTTGTCATTCCACTTATGCTGACAGGTCCAAGTTTGTCATTCCACGTACGCTGACAGTTCCAAGTTTGTCATTCCACATATGCTGATAGTTCCACGTTTGTCATTCTACGTATGCAGATAATTCCATTTTGTCTTTTCACATATGCTGATAATTCCATTTTCTCTTTTCTCTTAAGCTGATATTTCCAATTTTGTCATTTATCATATGCTGGTAGGTCCAGCTTTGTCATTCCATTAATGCTGACAGGTCCAAGTTTGTCATTCAACGTATGCTGACAGGTCCAAGTTTGTCATTTCACTTATGCTGACAGGTACAAGTTTGTCATTCGACGTATGCTGACAGGTCCAAGTTTGTAATTCCACGTATGCTGACAGGTCCAAGTTTGTCATTCCACATATGCCGACAGGCCCAAGTTTATCATTCCACGTACGCTGACAGGTCCAAGTTTTCATTCCACGTATGTTGACTGGTCCAAGTTTGTCATTCCACTTATGCTGACAGATCCAAGTTTGTCATTCCATGTATGCTGACTGGTCCAAGTTTGTCATTCCACGTATGGTGACTGATCCAAGTTTGTCATTCCACGCATGCTGATAGGTCCAAGTTTGTCATTCCACGAATGTTGACAGGTCGAAGTTTGTCATTCCACGTATGCTGATAGGTCCAAGTTTGTCATTCCACGTATGCTGATAGGTCAAAGTTTGTCATTCCACGTATGTTGACAGGTCGAAGTTTGTCATTCCACGTATGCAGACAGGTCCAAGTTTGTCATTCGACTTATGCTGACTGATCCAAGTTTGTCATTCCACGTATGCTGATAGATCCAATTTTGTCATTCCACGTATGTTGACAGGTCCAAGTTTGTCATTCCACATATGCTGATATGTCCAAGTTTGTCATTCCACGTATGCGGACAGGTCCAAGTTTGTCATTCGACTTATGCTGACTGATCAAAGTTTGTCATTCCACGTATGCTGATAGTTCCAAGTTTGTCATTCCACGTATGTTGACAGGTCCAAGTTTGTCATTCCACGTATGCAGACAGGTCCAAGTTTGTCATTCCACGTATGCTGAGAGATCCAATTTTGTCATTCGACGTATGCTGACAGGTCCAAGTTTGTCATTAAACTTATGCTGATAGGTCCAAGTTTGTCATTCGACGTATGCTGACAGATCCAAGTTTGTCATTCCACGTATACTGACAGGTCCAACTTTGTCATTTCATGAATACTGACAGGTCCAATTTTGTCATTCGACTTATGCTGACAGGTCCAAGTTTGTCATTCCACGTATACTGACAGGTCCAAGTTTGTCATTTCATAAATACTGACAGGTCCAAGTTTGTCATTTCATGAATACTGACAGGTCGAAGTTTGTCATTCAACTTATGCTGACAGGTCCAAGTTTGTCATTCCACGTATGCTGACACTTCCAAGTTTGTCATTCGACGTATGCTGACAGTTCCAAGTTTGTCATTCCACGTACGGTGATAATTCCATTTTGTCTTTTCACGTATGCAGATAATTCCATTTTGTCTTTTCACATATGCTGATAATTCCATTTTCTCTTTTCTCTTAAGCTGATATTTCCAATTTTGTCATTTCTCATATGCTGGTAGGTCCAGCTTTGTCATTCCATTAATGCGGACAGGTCCAAGTTTGTCATTCAACGTATGCTGACAGGTCCAAGTTTGTCATTTCACTTATGCACAGGTACAAGTTTGTCATTCCACGTATGTTGACAGTTCCAAGTTTGTCATTCCCCGTATGTTGAGAGGTCCAAGTTTCTCATCCCACTTATGCTGACAGGTCCAGATTTGTCATTCCACATATGCTGACAGGTCCAAGTTTGTCATTCCACTTATGCTGACAGGTTCAAGTTTGTTATTTCACATATACTGAATGCTCATATGCCCGAGTTTGTCATTTCATGAATGCTGACAGGTCCAAGTTTTTCATTTCATGAATGCTGACAGGTCCAAGTTTGTCATTCCACGTATGCTGACATGTCCAAGTTTGTCATTCCACGTATGCAGACAGGTCCAAGTTTGTTATTTCACATATACTGAATGCTCATATGCCCGAGTTTGTCATTTCATGAATGCTGACAGGTCCAAGTTTTTCATTTCATGAATGCTGACAGGTCCAAGTTTGTCATTTCATGAATGCTGACAGGTCCAAGTTTGTCATTCGACTTATGCTGACAGGTCCTAGTTTGTCATTCAACGTATGCTGACAGGTCCAAGCTTGTCATTCGACGTATGCTCACAGGTCCAAGTTTTTCATTGCACGTACGCTGAGAGATCCAAGTTTATTATTCCACGTACGCTGATAGGTCCACGTTTGTCATTCCACGTACGCTGATAATTCCATTTTGTCTTTTCACGTATGCTGATAATTCCAATTTTGTCATTCCTCATATGCTGGTAGGTCCAGGTTTGTCGTTCCATGAATGCTTACAGGTCCAAGTTTGTCATTCTACGTAAGCTGACAGGTCCAAGTTTGTCATTCCACTTATGCTGACAGGTCCAAGTTTGTCATTCCACGTACGCTGACATTTCCAAGTTTGTCATTCCACGTATGCTGATAGTTCCACGTTTGTCATTCTACGTATGCAGGTAATTCCATTTGTCTTTTCACATATGCTGTTAATTCCATTTTCTCTTTTCTTAAAGCTGATATTTCCAATTTGTCATTTCTCATATGCTGGTAAGTCCAGCTTTGTCATTCCATTAATGCTGACAGGTCCAAGTTTGTCATTCAACGTATGCTGACAGGTCCAAGTTTGTCATTTCACTTATGCTGACAGGTACAAGTTTGTCATTCGACGTATGCTGACAGGTCCAAGTTTCTAATTCGACGTATGCTGAGAGGTCCAAGTTTTTCATTCCACATATGCCGACAGGCCCAAGTTTGTCATTCCACGTACGCTGACAGGTCCAAGTTTTTCATTCCACATATGCTGACAGGTCCAATTTGTTATTCCACGTATGCCGACAGGTCTAAGTTTGTCATTCGACGTATGCTGACAGGTCCAAGTTTATCATTCGACTAATGATGACATGTCCAAGTTTGTCATTCGACGTATGCTCACAGGTCAAAGTTTGTCATTCCACGTATGCAACCAGATCGAAGTTTGTCATTCCACGTATGCTGAGATGTCCAAGTTTTTCATTCGACGTATGCTGACAGTTCCAAGTTTGTCATTCGACGTATTCTGACAGGTCCAAGTTTGTCATTCCACTTATGCAGAGAGTTACAAGTTTGTCATTCCACGTATGTTGAGAGGTCCAAGTTGTCATTCCACTTATGCGGACAAGTCCAGATTTGTCATTCCACCTATGCTGACAGGTCCAAGTTTGTCATTCCACGTATGCTGACAGGTTCAAGTGTCATTCCACGTATGCTGACAGGTCCAAGTTTGTCATTCCACGTATGCTGACATGTCCAAGTTTGTCATTCCACGTATGCAGACAGGTCCAAATTTGTTATTTCACATATGCTGAATGCTCATATGCCCGAGTTTGTCATTTCATGAATGCTGACAGGTCCAAGTTTTTCATTTCATGAATGCTGACAGGTCCAAGTTTGTCATTTCATGAATGCTGACATATCCAAGTTTGTCATTCGACGTATGCTGACAGGTCCAAGTTTGTCTTTTGACGTATACTGACAGGTCCAAGTTTATCATTCGACGTATGCTGACAGTTCCAAGTTTGTCATTCGACGTATGCTGACAGGTCCAAGTTTGTCATTCGACGTATGCTCACAGGTCCAAGTTTTTCATTCCACGTACGCTGAGAGATCCAAGTTTGTTATTCCACGTACGCTGATAATTCCATTTTGTCTTTTCACGTATGCTGATAATTCCATTTTGTCTTTTCACGTATGCTGATAATTCCAATTTTGTCATTCCTCATATGCTGGTAGGTCCAGGTTTGTCGTTCCATGAATGCTTACAGGTCCAAGTTTGTCATTCTACGTAAGCTGACAGGTCCAAGTTTGTCATTCCACTTATGCTGACAGGTCCAAGTTTGTCATTCCACGTACGCTGACAGTTCCATGTTTGTCATTCCACATATGCTGATAGTTCCACGTTTGTCATTCTACGTATGGAGATAATTCCATTTTGTCTTTTCACGTATGCTGGTAATTCTATTTTCTCTTTTCTCTTAAGCTGATATTTCCAATTTTGTCATTTCTCATATGCTGGTAGGTCCAGCTTTGTCATTCCATTAATGCTGACAGGTCCAAGTTTATCATTCAACGTATGCTGACAGGTCCAAGTTTGTCATTTCACTTATGCTGACAGGTACAAGTTTGTCATTCCACGTATGCTGACAGATCCAAGTTTGTCATTCCACGTATGCCGACAGGTCCAAGTTTGTCATTCCACGTATGCTGAGAGTTCCAAGTTTATCATTCCACTTATGCAGAGAGTTCCAAGTTTGTCATTCCACGTATGTTGAGAGGTCCAAGTTTGTCATTCCACTTATGCGGACAGGTCCAGATTTGTAATTCACTTATGCTGACAGGTCCAAGTTTGTCATTCCACGTATGCTGACAGGTTCAAGTTTGTCATTCCACGTATGCTGACAGGTCCAAGTTTGTCATTCCACGTATGCTGACATGTCCAAGTTTGTCATTCCACGTATGCAGACTGGTCCAAGTTTGTTATTTCACATATGCTGAATACTCATATGCCCGAGTTGTCATTTCATGAATGCTGACAGGTCCAAGTTTTTCATTTCATGAATGCTGACAGGTCCAAGTTTGTCATTTCATGAATGCTGACAGGTCCAAGTTTGTCTTTCGACCTATGCTGACAGGTCCAAGTTTGTCATTCGACGTATACTGACAGGTCCAAGTTTATCATTCGACGTATGCTGACAGGTCCAAGTTTGTCATTCTACGTATCAGATAATTCCATTTTGTCTTTTCACATATGCTGATAATTCAATTTCCTCTTTTCTCGTATGCTGATAATTCCAATTTTTTCATTTCTCATGCTGTGGTAGGTCCAGGTTGTCATTCCATTAATGCTGACAGGCCCAAGTTTGTCATTCCACATATGCTGACAGGTACAAGATTATCATTCCACGTATGCCGACAGGTCCAAGTTTGTCATTCCACGTATGCTGACAGGTCCAAGTTTTTCATTCCACGTATGCTGACAGGTCCAAGTTTGTCATTCCCCGTATGCTGACAGATCCAAGTTTGTCATTCCATTTATGCTGACAGGTCCAAGTTTGTCATTCCACGTATGCTGACTGATCCAAATTTGTCATTCCACGTATGCTGACAGGTCCAAGTTTGTAATTCCACGTATGCTGACAGGTCCAACTTTGTCATTGGACGTAGGATGACAGGTCCAAGTTTGTCATTCCACGTATGAAGACAGGTCCAAGTTTGTCATTGCACGTATGCTGAGAGTTCCAAGTTTGTCATTCCAAGTATGCTGACAGTTCCAGATTTGTCATTCCACGTATGCTGACCGGTCCAAGTTTGTCATTCGACGTATGCTGACAGGTCCAAATTTGTCATTCGACATATGCTGACAGGTCCAAGTTTGTCATTCGACGTAGGCTGACAGGTCCAAGTTTGTCATTCGACGTATGCTGACAGGTCCAAGTTTGTCATTGGACGTATGCTGATAGGTCCAAGTTTGTCATTCAACGTATGCAGACAGGTCCAAGTTTGTCATTTCACTTATGCTGACAGGTACAAGTTTGTCATTCGAAGTATGCTGACAGGTCCAAGTTTCTAATTCGACGTATGCTGACAGATCCAAGTTTGTCATTCCACATATGCCGACAGGTCCAAGTTTGTCATTCCACGTACGCTGACAGGTCCAAGTTTTTCATTCCACATATGCTGACTGGTCCAAGTTTATCATTCCACGTATGCTGACAGATCCAAGTTTGTCATTCCATGTATGCTGACTGGTCCACGTTTGTCATTCCACGTATGCTGACTGATCCAAGTTTGTCATTCCACTTATGCTGACAGGTACAATTTTGTCATTCCACTTATGCTGACAGGTCCCCAGTTTGTAATTCCACGTATGCTGACAGTTCCAAGTTTGTCATTCCACGTATGCCGACAGGTCCAAGTTTGTCATTCCACGTATGCTGAGAGGTCCAAGTTTTTCATTCCACGTATGATGACTGTTCCAAGTTTGTCATTCCACGTATGCTGACAGATCCAAGTTTGTCATTCCATATATGCTGACAGATCCAAGTTTGTCATTCCACGAATGCTGACAGGTCCAAGTTGGTAATTCCAAGTATGTTGACAGGTCAAGATTTGTCATTCCACTTATGCTGACAGGTCCAAGTTTGTCATTCCACGTATGCTGACAGGTCCAAGTTTGTCATTCCACTTATGCTGACAGGTCCAAGTTTGTCATCCACATATTCTGACAGGTCCAATTTGTTATTCCACGTATGCCGACAGGTCCAAGTTTGTCATTCGACGTATGCTGACAGGTCCAAGTTTATCATTCGACGAATGATGACATGTCCAAGTTTGTCATTCGACGTATGCTCACAGGTCAAAGTTTGTCATTCCACGTATGCAACCAGATCGAAGTTTGTCATTCCACGTATGCTGAGATGTCCAAGTTTTTCATTCGACGTATGCTGACAGTTCCAAGTTTGTCATTCGACGTATTCTGACAGGTCCAAGTTTGTCATTCCACTTATGCAGAGAGTTCCAGTTTGTCATTCAACGTATGTTGAGAGGTCCAAGTTTGTCATTCCACTTATGCGGACAAGTCCAGATTTGTCATTCCACCTATGCTGACAGGTCCAAGTTTGTCATTCCACGTATGCTGACAGGTTCAAGTTTGTCATTCCACGTATGCTGACAGGTCCAAGTTTGTCATTCCACGTATGCTGACATGTCCAAGTTTGTCATTCCACGTATGCAGACAGGTCCAAGTTTGTTATTTCACATATGCTGAATGCTCATATGCCCGAGTTTGTGATTTCATGAATGCTGACAGGTCCAAGTTTTTCATTTCATGAATGCTGACAGGTCCAAGTTTGTCATTTCATGAATGCTGACATTTCCAAGTTTGTCATTCGACGTATGCTGACAGGTCCAAGATTGTCATTTGACGTATACTGACAGGTCCAAGTTTATCATTCGACGTATGCTGACAGGTCCAAGTTTGTCATTCGACGTATGCTGACAGGTCCAAGTTTGTCATTCGACGTATGCTCACAGGTCCAAGTTTTTCATTCCACGTACGCTGAGAGATCCAAGTTTGTTATTCCACGTACGCTGATATTTCCATTTTGTCTTTTCACGTATGCTGATAATTCCATTTTGTCTTTTCACGTATGCTGATAATTCCAATTTTGTCATTCCTCATATGCTTGTAGGTCCAGCTTTGTCATTCCATTAATGCTGACAGGTCCAAGTTTATCATTCAACGTATGCTGACAGGTCCAAGTTTGTCATTTCACTTATGCTGACAGGTACAAGTTTGTCATTCCACGTATGCTGACAGATCCAAGTTTGTCATTCCACGTATGCCGACAGGTCCAAGTTTGTCATTCCACGTATGCTGAGAGTTCCAAGTTTATCATTCCACTTATGCAGAGAGTTCCAAGTTTGTCATTCCACGTATGTTGAGAGGTCCAAGTTTGTCATTCCACTTATGCGGACAGGTCCAGATTTGTAATTCCACTTATGCTGACAGGTCCAAGTTTGTCATTCCACGTATGCTGACAGGTTCAAGTTTGTCATTCCACGTATGCTGACAGGTCCAAGTTTGTCATTCCACGTATGCTGACATGTCCAAGTTTGTCATTCCACGTATGCAGACTGGTCCAAGTTTGTTATTTCACATATGCTGAATACTCATATGCCCGAGTTTGTCATTTCATGAATGCTGACAGGTCCAAGTTTTTCATTTCATGAATGCTGACAGGTCCAAGTTTGTCATTTCATGAATGCTGACAGGTCCAAGTTTGTCTTTCGACTATGCTGACAGGTCCAAGTTTGTCATTCGACGTATACTGACAGGTCCAAGTTTATCATTCGACGTATGCTGACAGGTCCAAGTTTGTCATTCTACGTATGCAGATAATTCCATTTTGTCTTTTCACATATGCTGATAATTCAATTTCCTCTTTTCTCGTATGCTGATAATTCCAATTTTTCATTTCTCATATGCTGGTAGGTCCAGGTTGTCATTCCATTAATGCTGACAGGCCCAAGTTTGTCATTCCACATATGCTGACAGGTACAAGATTATCATTCCACGTATGCCGACAGGTCCAAGTTTGTCATTCCACGTATGCTGACAGGTCCAAGTTTTCATTCCACGTATGCTGACAGGTCCAAGTTTGTCATTCCCCGTATGCTGACAGATCCAAGTTTGTCATTCCATTATGCTGACAGGTCCAAGTTTGTCATTCCACGTATGCTGACTGATCCAAATTTGTCATTCCACGTATGCTGACAGGTCCAAGTTTGTAATTCCACGTATGCTGACAGGTCCAACTTTGTCATTGGACGTAGGATGACAGGTCCAAGTTTGTCATTCCACGTATGAAGACAGGTCCAAGTTTGTCATTGCACGTATGCTGACAGGTCCAAGTTTGTCATTCCAAGTATGCTGACAGTCCAGATTTGTCATTCCACGTATGCTGACGGTCCAAGTTTGTCATTCGACGTATGCTGACAGTCCAATTTGTCATTCGTATGCTGACAGGTCCAAGTTTGTCATTCGACGTAGGCTGACAGGTCCAAGTTTGTCATTCGACGTATGCTGACAGGTCCAAGTTTGTCATTGGACGTATGCTGATAGGTCCAAGTTTGTCATTCAACGTATGCAGACAGGTCCAAGTTTGTCATTTCACTTATGCTGACAGGTACAAGTTTGTCATTCGAAGTATGCTGACAGGTCCAAGTTTCTAATTCGACGTATGCTGACAGATCCAAGTTTGTCATTCCACATATGCCGACAGGTCCAAGTTTGTCATTCCACGTACGCTGACAGGTCCAAGTTTTTCATTCCACATATGCTGACTGGTCCAAGTTTATCATTCCACGTATGCTGACAGATCCAAGTTTGTCATTCCATGTATGCTGACTGGTCCACGTTTGTCATTCCACGTATGCTGACTGATCCAAGTTTGTCATTCCACTTATGCTGACAGGTACAATTTTGTCATTCCACTTATGCTGACAGGTCCAGTTTGTAATTCCACGTATGCTGACAGTTCCAAGTTTGTCATTCCACGTATGCCGACAGGTCCAAGTTTGTCATTCCACGTATGCTGAGAGGTCCAAGTTTTTCATTCCACGTATGATGACTGTTCCAAGTTTGTCATTCCACGTATGCTGACAGATCCAAGTTTGTCATTCCATATATGCTGACAGATCCAAGTTTGTCATTCCACGAATGCTGACAGGTCCAAGTTGGTAATTCCAAGTATGTTGACAGGTCAAGATTTGTCATTCCACTTATGCTGACAGGTCCAAGTTTGTCATTCCACGTATGCTGACAGGTCCAAGTTTGTCATTCCACTTATGCTGACAGGTCCAAGTTTGTCATTCCACATATTCTGACAGGTCCAATTTGTTATTCCACGTATGCCGACAGGTCCAAGTTTGTCATTCGACGTATGCTGACAGGTCCAAGTTTATCATTCGACGAATGATGACATGTCCAAGTTTGTCATTCGACGTATGCTCACAGGTCAAAGTTTGTCATTCCACGTATGCAACCAGATCGAAGTTTGTCATTCCACGTATGCTGAGATGTCCAAGTTTTTCATTCGACGTATGCTGACAGTTCCAAGTTTGTCATTCGACGTATTCTGACAGGTCCAAGTTTGTCATTCCACTTATGCAGAGAGTTCCAAGTTTGTCATTCAACGTATGTTGAGAGGTCCAAGTTTGTCATTCCACTTATGCGGACAAGTCCAGATTTGTCATTCCACCTATGCTGACAGGTCCAAGTTTGTCATTCCACGTATGCTGACAGGTTCAAGTTTGTCATTCCACGTATGCTGACAGGTCCAAGTTTGTCATTCCACGTATGCTGACATGTCCAAGTTTGTCATTCCACGTATGCAGACAGGTCCAAGTTTGTTATTTCACATATGCTGAATGCTCATATGCCCGAGTTTGTGATTTCATGAATGCTGACAGGTCCAAGTTTTTCATTTCATGAATGCTGACAGGTCCAAGTTTGTCATTTCATGAATGCTGACATTTCCAAGTTTGTCATTCGACGTATGCTGACAGGTCCAAGATTGTCATTTGACGTATACTGACAGGTCCAAGTTTATCATTCGACGTATGCTGACAGGTCCAAGTTTGTCATTCGACGTATGCTGACAGGTCCAAGTTTGTCATTCGACGTATGCTCACAGGTCCAAGTTTTTCATTCCACGTACGCTGAGAGATCCAAGTTTGTTATTCCACGTACGCTGATATTTCCATTTTGTCTTTTCACGTATGCTGATAATTCCATTTTGTCTTTTCACGTATGCTGATAATTCCAATTTTGTCATTCCTCATATGCTTGTAGGTCCAGGTTTGTCGTTCCATGAATGCTTACAGGTCCAAGTTTGTCATTCTACGTAAGCTGACAGGTCCAAGTTTGTCATTCCACTTATGCTGACAGGTCCAAGTTTGTCATTCCACGTACGCTGACATTTCCAAGTTTGTCATTCCACGTATGCTGATAGTTCCACGTTTGTCATTCTACGTATGCAGGTAATTCCATTTTGTCTTTTCACATATGCTGTTAATTCCATTTTCTCTTTTCTCTTAAGCTGATATTTCCAATTTTGTCATTTCTCATATGCTGGTAAGTCCAGCTTTGTCATTCCATTAATGCTGACAGGTCCAAGTTTGTCATTCAACGTATGCTGACAGGTCCAAGTTTGTCATTTCAGTTATGCTGACAGGTACAAGTTTGTCATTCGACGTATGCTGACAGGTCCAAGTTTCTAATTCGACGTATGCTGAGAGGTCCAAGTTTGTCATTCCACATATGCCGACAGGCCCAAGTTTGTCATTCCACGTACGCTGACAGGTCCAAGTTTTTCATTCCACATATGCTGACAGGTCCAATTTGTTATTCCACGTATGCCGACAGGTCCAAGTTTGTCATTCGACGTATGCTGACAGGTCCAAGTTTATCATTCGACGAATGATGACATGTCCAAGTTTGTCATTCGACGTATGCTCACAGGTCAAAGTTTGTCATTCCACGTATGCAACCAGATCGAAGTTTGTCATTCCACGTATGCTGAGATGTCCAAGTTTTTCATTCGATGTATGCTGACAGTTCCAAGTTTGTCATTCGACGTATTCTGACAGGTCCAAGTTTGTCATTCCACTTATGCAGAGAGTTCCAAGTTTGTCATTCCACGTATGTTGAGAGGTCCAAGTTTGTCATTCCACTTATGCGGACAAGTCCAGATTTGTCATTCCACCTATGCTGACAGGTCCAAGTTTGTCATTCCACGTATGCTGACAGGTTCAAGTTTGTCATTCCACGTATGCTGACAGGTCCAAGTTTGTCATTCCACGTATGCTGACATGTCCAAGTTTGTCATTCCACGTATGCAGACAGGTCCAAATTTGTTATTTCACATATGCTGAATGCTCATATGCCCGAGTTTGTCATTTCATGAATGCTGACAGGTCCAAGTTTTTCATTTCATGAATGCTGACAGGTCCAAGTTTGTCATTTCATGAATGCTGACATGTCCAAGTTTGTCATTCGACGTATGCTGACAGGTCCAAGTTTGTCATTTGACGTATACTGACAGGTCCAAGTTTATCATTCGACGTATGCTGACAGTTCCAAGTTTGTCATTCGACGTATGCTGACAGGTCCAAGTTTGTCATTCGACGTATGCTCACAGGTCCAAGTTTTTCATTCCACGTACGCTGAGAGATCCAAGTTTGTTATTCCACGTACGCTGATAATTCCATTTTGTCTTTTCACGTATGCTGATAATTCCATTTTGTCTTTTCACGTATGCTGATAATTCCAATTTTGTCATTCCTCATATGCTGGTAGGTCCAGGTTTGTCGTTCCATGAATGCTTACAGGTCCAAGTTTGTCATTCTACGTAAGCTGACAGGTCCAAGTTTGTCATTCCACTTATGCTGACAGGTCCAAGTTTGTCATTCCACGTACGCTGACAGTTCCATGTTTGTCATTCCACATATGCTGATAGTTCCACGTTTGTCATTCTACGTATGCAGATAATTCCATTTTGTCTTTTCACGTATGCTGGTAATTCTATTTTCTCTTTTCTCTTAAGCTGATATTTCCAATTTTGTCATTTCTCATATGCTGGTAGGTCCAGCTTTGTCATTCCATTAATGCTGACAGGTCCAAGTTTATCATTCAACGTATGCTGACAGGTCCAAGTTTGTCATTCCACGTATGCTGACAGGTCCAAGTTTGTCATTCCACGTATGCTGACATGTCCAAGTTTGTCATTCCACGTATGCAGACAGGTCCAAGTTTGTTATTTCACATATGCTGAATGCTCATATGCCCGAGTTTGTGATTTCATAAATGCTGACAGGTCCAAGTTTTTCATTTCATGAATGCTGACAGGTCCAAGTTTGTCATTTCATGAATGCTGACATGTCCAAGTTTGTCATTCGACGTATGCTGACAGGTCCAAGATTGTCATTTGACGTATACTGACAGGTCCAAGTTTATCATTCGACGTATGCTGACAGGTCCAAGTTTGTCATTCGACGTATGCTGACAGGTCCAAGTTTGTCATTCGACGTATGCTCACAGGTCCAAGTTTTTCATTCCACGTACGCTGAGAGATCCAAGTTTGTTATTCCACGTACGCTGATATTTCCATTTTGTCTTTTCACGTATGCTGATAATTCCATTTTGTCTTTTCACGTATGCTGATAATTCCAATTTTGTCATTCCTCATATGCTGGTAGGTCCAGGTTTGTCGTTCCATGAATGCTTACAGGTCCAAGTTTGTCATTCTACGTAAGCTGACAGGTCCAAGTTTGTCATTCCACTTATGCTGACAGGTCCAAGTTTGTCATTCCACGTACGCTGACAGTTCCATGTTTGTCATTCCACATATGCTGATAGTTCCACGTTTGTCATTCTACGTATGCAGATAATTCCATTTTGTCTTTTCACGTATGCTGGTAATTCTATTTTCTCTTTTCTCTTAAGCTGATATTTCCAATTTTGTCATTTCTCATATGCTGGTAGGTCCAACTTTGTCATTCCATTAATGCTGACAGGTCCAAGTTTGTCATTCAACGTATGCTGACAGGTCCAAGTTTGTCATTTCACTTATGCTGACAGGTACAAGTTTGTCATTCCACGTATGCTGACAGATCCAAGTTTGTAATTCCACGTATGCTGACAGGTCCAAGTTTGTCATTCCACATATGCCGACAGGCCCAAGTTTGTCTTTCCACGTACGCTGACAGGTCCAAGTTTTTCATTCCACGTATGTTGACTGGTCCAAGTTTGTCATTCCACGTATACTGACAGATCCAAGTTTGTCATTCCATGTATGCTGACTGGTCCAAGTTTGTCATTCCTCGTATGCTGACTGATCCAAGTTTGTCATTCCACGCATGCTGATAGGTCCAAGTTTGTCATTCCACGAATGTTGACAGGTCGAAGTTTGTCATTCCACGTATGGTGAGATGTCCAAGTTTTTCATTCGACATATGCTGACAGTTCCAAGTTTGTCATTCGACGTATGCTGACAGGTCCAAGTTTGTCATTCGACGTATGCTGACAGGTCCAAGATTGTCATTCGACGTATGCTGACAGGTCCAAGTTTGTCATTCCACTTATGCAGAGAGTTCCAAGTTTGTCATTCCACGTATGTTGAGAGGTCCAAGTTTGTCATTCCACTTATGCGGACAGGTCCAGATTTGTCATTCCACATATGCTGACAGGTCCAAGTTTGTCATTCCACGTATGGTGACAGGTTCAAGTTTGTCATTCCACGTATGCTGAGAGGTCCAAGTTTGTCATTCCACGTATGCTGACATGTCCAAGTTTGTCATTCCACGTATGCAGACAGGTCCAAGTTTGTTATTTCACATATGCTTAATGCTCATATGCCCGAGTTTGTCATTTCATGAATGCTGACATGTCGAAGTTTTTCATTTCATGAATGCTGACAGGTCCAAGTTTGTCATTCATGAATGCGACAGGTCCAAGTTTGTCATTCGACGTATGCTGACAGGTCCAAGTTTGTCATTGACGTATACTGACAGGTCCAAGTTTATCATTCGACGTATGCTGACAGGTCCAAGTTTGTCATTCGACGTATGCTGAGAGGTCCAAGTTTGTCATTCGACGTATGCTCACAGGTCCAAGTTTTTCATTCCACTTACGCTGAGAGATCAAGTTTGTTTTCCACGTATGCTGATAATTCCATTTCGTCTTTTCACGTATGCTGATAATTCCATTTGTCTTTTCACGTATGCTGATAATTCCAATTTTGTCATTCCTCATATGCTGGTAGGTCCAGGTTTGTCGTTCCATGAATGCTTACAGGTCCAAGTTTGTCATTCTACGTACGCTGACAGTTCCAAGTTTGTCATTCCACATATGCTGATAGTTCCACGTTTGTCATTCTACGTATGCAGATAATTCCATTTTGTCTTTTCACATATGCTGATAATTCCATTTTCTCTTTTCTCTTAAGCTGATATTTCCAATTTTGTCATTTTCATATGCTGGTAGGTCCAGCTTTGTCATTCCATTAATGCTGACAGGTCCAAGTTTGTCATTCAACGTATGCTGACAGGTCCAAGTTTGTCATTTCACTTATGCTGACAGGTACAAGTTTGTCATTCGACGTATGCTGACAGGTCCAAGTTTGTAATTCCACGTATGCTGACAGGTCCAAGTTTGTCATTCCACTATTGCCGACAGTCCAAGTTTATCATTCCACGTACGCTGACAGGTCCAAGTTTTTCATTCCACGTATGTTGACTGGTCCAAGTTTGTCATTCCACGTATGCTGACAGATCCAAGTTTGTCATTCCATGTATGCTGACTGGTCCAAGTTTGTCATTCCACGTATGGTGACTGATCCAAGTTTGTCATTCCACGCATGCTGATAGGTCCAAGTTTGTCATTCCACGAATGTTGACAGGACGAAGTTTGTCATTCCACGTATGCTGATAGGTCCAAGTTTGTCATTCCACGTATGCTGATAGGTCCAAGTTTGTCATTCCACGTATGTTGACAGGTCGAAGTTTGTCATTCCACGTATGCAGACAGGTCAAGGTTGTCATTCGACTAATGCTGACTGATCCAAGTTTGTCATTCCACGTATGCTGATAGATCCAAGTTTTGTCATTCCACGTATGTTGACAGGTCCAAGTTTGTCATTCCACATATGCTGATAGGTCCAAGTTTGTCATTCCACGTATGCTGATAGTTCCAAGTTTGTCATTCCACGTATGTTGACAGGTCCAAGTTTGTCATTCCACGTATGCAGACAGGTCCAAGTTTGTCATTCCACGTATGCTGAGAGATCCAATTTTGTCATTCGACGTATGATGACTGGTCCAAGTTTGTCATTCCACGTATGCTGACAGATCCAAGTTTGTCATTCCATATATGCTGACAGATCCAAGTTTGTCATTCCACGAATGCTGACAGGTCCAAGTTGGTAATTCCAAGTATGTTGACAGGTCAAGATTTGTCATTCCACTTATGCTGACAGGTCCAAGTTTGTCATTCCACGTATGCTGACAGGTCCAAGTTTGTCATTCCACTTATGCTGACAGGTCCAAGTTTGTCATTCCACATATGCTGACAGGTCCAATTTGTTATTCCACGTATGCCGACAGGTCCAAGTTTGTCATTCGACGAATGATGACATGTCCAAGTTTGTCATTCGACGTATGCTCACAGGTCAAAGTTTGTCATTCCACGTATGCAACCAGATCGAAGTTTGTCATTCCATGTATGCTGACTGGTCCAAGTTTGTCATTCCACGTATGGTGACTGATCCAAGTTTGTCATTCCACGCATGCTGATAGGTCCAAGTTTGTCATTCCACGAATGTTGACAGGTCGAAGTTTGTCATTCCACGTATGTTGACAGGTCGAAGTTTGTCATTCCACGTATGCAGACAGGTCCAAGTTTGTCATTCGACTTATGCTGACTGATCCAAGTTTGTCATTCCACGTATGCTGATAGATCCAATTTTGTCATTCCACTTATGTTGACAGGTCCAAGTTTGTCATTCCACATATGCTGATATGTCCAAGTTTGTCATTCCACGTATGCTGACAGGTCCAAGTTTGTCATTCGACTTATGCTGACTGATCCAAGTTTGTCATTCCACGTATGCTGATAGTTCCAAGTTTGTCATTCCACGTATGTTGACAGGTCCAAGTTTGTCATTCCACGTATGCAGACAGGTCCAAGTTTGTCATTCCACGTATGCTGAGAGATCCAATTTTGTCATTCGACTTATGCTGACAGGTCCAAGTTTGTCATTAAACTTATGCTGATAGGTCCAAGTTTGTCATTCGACGTATGCTGACAGATCCAAGTTTGTCATTCCACTTATACTGACAGGTCCAACTTTGTCATTTCATGAATACTGACAGGTCCAATTTTGTCATTCGACTTATGCTGACAGGTCCAAGTTTGTCATTTCATGAATACTGACAGGTCCAAGTTTGTCATTTCATGAATACTGACAGGTCGAAGTTTGTCATTCAACTTATGCTGAGAGGTCCAAGTTTGTCATTCCACGTATGCTGACACTTCCAAGTTTGTCATTCGACGTATGCTGACAGTTCCAAGTTTGTCATTCCACGTACGCTGATAATTCCATTTTGTCTTTTCACGTATGCAGATAATTCCATTTTGTCTTTACACGTATGCTGATAATTCCATTTTCTCTTTTCTCTTAAGCTGATATTTCCAATTTTGTCATTTCTCATATGCTGGTAGGTCCAGCTTTGTCATTCCATTAATGCGGACAGGTCCAAGTTTGTCATTCAACGTATGCTGACAGGTCCAAGTTTGTCATTTCACTTATGCACAGGTACAAGTTTGTCATTCCACGTATGTTGACAGTTCCAAGTTTGTCATTCCACGTATGTTGAGAGGTCCAAGTTTCTCATCCCACTTATGCTGACAGTTCCAGATTTGTCATTCCACATATGCTGACAGGTCCAAGTTTGTCATTCCACTTATGCTGACAGGTTCAAGTTTGTCATTCCACGTATGCTGACAGGTCCAAGTTTGTCATTCCACGTATGCTGACATGTCCAAGTTTGTCATTCCACTTATGCAGACAGGTCCAAGTTTGTTATTTCACATATACTGAATGCTCATATGCCCGAGTTTGTCATTTCATGAATGCTACAGGTCCAAGTTTTTCATTTCATGAATGCTGACAGGTCCAAGTTTGTCATTTCATGAATGCTGACAGGTCCAAGTTTGTCATTCGACTTATGCTGACAGGTCCTAGTTTGTCATTCAACGTATGCTGACAGGTCCAAGTTTGTCATTCGACGTATGCTCACAGGTCCAAGTTTTTCATTGCACGTACGCTGAGAGATCCAAGTTTGTTATTCCACGTACGCTGATAGGTCCACGTTTGTCATTCCACGTACCTGATAATTCCATTTTGTCTTTTCACGTATGCTGATAATTCCAATTTTGTCATTCCTCATATGCTGGTAGGTCCAGGTTTGTCGTTCCATGAATGCTTACAGGTCCAAGTTTGTCATTCTACGTAAGCTGACAGGTCCAAGTTTGTCATTCCACTTATGCTGACAGGTCCAAGTTTGTCATTCCACGTACGCTGACATTTCCAAGTTTGTCATTCCACGTATGCTGATAGTTCCACGTTTGTCATTCTACGTATGCAGGTAATTCCATTTTGTCTTTTCACATATGCTATTAATTCCATTTTCTCTTTTCTCTTAAGCTGATATTTCCAATTTTGTCATTTCTCATATGCTGGTAAGTCCAGCTTTGTCATTCCATTAATGCTGACAGGTCCAAGTTTGTCATTCAACTTATGCTGACAGGTCCAAGTTTGTCATTTCACTTATGCTGACAGGTACAAGTTTGTCATTCGACGTATGCTGACAGGTCCAAATTTCTAATTCGACGTATGCTGAGAGGTCCAAGTTTGTCATTCCACATATGCCGACAGGCCCAAGTTTGTCATTCCACGTACGCTGACAGGTCCAAGTTTTTCATTCCACATATGCTGACAGGTCCAATTTGTTATTCCACGTATGCCGACAGGTCCAAGTTTGTCATTCGACGTATGCTGACAGGTCCAGTTTATCATTCGACGAATGATGACATGTCCAAGTTTGTCATTCGACGTATGCTCACAGGTCAAAGTTTGTCATTCCACGTATGCAACCAGATCGAAGTTTGTCATTCCACGTATGCTGAGATGTCCAAGTTTTTCATTCGACGTATGCTGACAGTTCCATGTTTGTCATTCTACGTATTCTGACAGGTCCAAGTTTGTCATTCCACTTATGCAGAGAGTTCCAAGTTTGTCATTCCACGTATGTTGAGAGGTCCAAGTTTGTCATTCCACTTATGCGGACAAGTCCAGATTTGTCATTCCACCTATGCTGACAGGTCCAAGTTTGTCATTCCACGTATGCTGACAGGTTCAAGTTTGTCATTCCACGTATGCTGACAGGTCCAAGTTTGTCATTCCACGTATGCTGACATGTCCATGTTTGTCATTCCACGTATGCAGACAGGTCCAAATTTGTTATTTCACATATGCTGAATGCTCATATGCCCGAGTTTGTCATTTCATGAATGCTGACAGGTCCAAGTTTTTCATTTCATGAATGCTGACAGGTCCAAGTTTGTCATTTCATGAATGCTGACATGTCCAAGTTTGTCATTCGACGTATGCTGACAGGTCCAAGTTTGTCATTTGCCGTATACTGACAGGTCCAAGTTTATCATTCGACGTATGCTGACAGTTCCATGTTTGTCATTCGACGTATGCTGACAGGTCCAAGTTTGTCATTCGACGTATGCTCACAGGTCCAAGTTTTTCATTCCACGTACGCTGAGAGATCCAAGTTTGTTATTCCACGTACGCTGATAATTCCATTTGTCTTTTCACGTATGCTGATAATTCCATTTTGTCTTTTCACGTATGCTGAAAATTCCAATTTTGTCATTCCTCATATGCTGGTAGGTCCAGGTTTGTCGTTCCATGAATGCTTACAGGTCCAAGTTTGTCATTCTACGTAAGCTGACAGGTCCAAGTTTGTCATTCCACTTATGCTGACAGGTCCAAGTTTGTCATTCCACGTACGCTGACAGTTCCATGTTTGTCATTCCACATATGCTGATAGTTCCACGTTTGTCATTCTACGTATGCAGATAATTCCATTTTGTCTTTTCACGTATGCTGGTAATTCTATTTTCTCTTTTCTCTTAAGCTGATATTTCCAATTTTGTCATTTCTCATATGCTGGTAGGTCCAGCTTTGTCATTCCATTAATGCTGACAGGTCCAAGTTTATCATTCAACGTATGCTGACAGGTCCAAGTTTGTCATTTCACTTATGCTGAAAGGTACAAGTTTGTCATTCCACGTATGCTGACAGATCCAAGTTTGTAATTCCACGTATGCTGACAGGTCCAAGTTTGTCATTCCACATATGCCGACAGGCCCAAGTTTGTCTTTCCACGTACGCTGACAGGTCCAAGTTTTTCATTCCACGTATGTTGAGTGGTCCAAGTTTGTCATTCCACGTATACTGACAGATCCAAGTTTGTCATTCCATGTATGCTGACTGGTCCAAGTTTGTCATTCCACGTATGCTGACTGATCCAAGTTTGTCATTCCACGCATGCTGATAGGTCCAAGTTTGTCATTCCACGAATGTTGACAGGTCGAAGTTTCATTCCACGTATGCTGAGATGTCCAAGTTTTTCATTCGACATATGCTGACAGTTCCAAGTTTGTCATTCGACGTATGCTGACAGGTCCAAGTTTGTCATTCGACGTATGCTGACAGGTCCAACATTGTCATTCGACGTATGCTGACAGGTCCAAGTTTGTCATTCCACTTATGCAGAGAGTTCCAAGTTTGTCATTCCACGTATGTTGAGAGGTCGAAGTTTGTCATTCCACTTATGCGGACAGGTCCAGATTTGTCATTCCACATATGCTGACAGGTCCAAGTTTGTCATTCCACGTATGGTGACAGGTTCAAGTTTGTCATTCCACGTATGCTGAGAGGTCCAAGTTTGTCATTCCACGTATGCTGAGAGATCCAATTTTGTCATTCGACGTATGCTGACAGGTCCAAGTTTTTCATTTCATGAATGCTGACAGGTCCAAGTTTGTCATTTCATGAATGCTGACATGTCCAAGTTTGTCATTCGACGTATGCTGACAGGTCCAAGTTTGTCATTTGACGTATACTGACAGGTCCAAGTTTATCATTCGACGTATGCTGATAGGTCCAAGTTTGTCATTCCACGAATGTTGACAGGTCGAAGTTTGTCATTCCACGTATGCTGAGATGTCCAAGTTTTTCATTCGACATATGCTGACAGTTCCAAGTTTGTCATTCGACGTATGCTGACAGGTCCAAGTTTGTCATTCGACGTATGCTGACAGGTCCAAGATTGTCAATCGACCTATGCTGACAGGTCCAAGTTTGTCATTCCACTTATGCAGAGAGTTCCAAGTTTGTCATTCCACGTATGTTGAGAGGTCCAAGTTTGTCATTCCACTTATGCGGACAGGTCCAGATTTGTCATTCCACATATGCTGACAGGTCCAAGTTTGTCATTCCACGTATGGTGACAGGTTCAAGTTTGTCATTCCACGTATGCTGAGAGGTCCAAGTTTGTCATTCCACGTATGCTGACATGTCCAAGTTTGTCATTCCACGTATGCAGACAGGTCCAAGTTTGTTATTTCACATATGCTGAATGCTCATATGCCCGAGTTTGTCATTTCATGAATGCTGACATGTCGAAATTTTTCATTTCATGAATGCTGACAGGTCAAAGTTTGTCATTTCATGAATGCTGACAGGTCCAAGTTTGTCATTCGACGTATGCTGACAGGTCCAAGTTTGTCATTTGACGTATACTGACAGGTCCAATTTATCATTCGACGTATGCTGACAGGTCCAAGTTTGTCATTCGACGTATGCTGAGAGGTCCAAGTTTGTCATTCGACGTATGCTCACAGGTCCAAGTTTTTCATTCCACGTACGCTGAGAGATCCAAGTTTGTTATTCCACGTATGCTGATAATTCCATTTTGTCTTTACACGTATGCTGATAATTCCATTTTGTCTTTTCACGTATGCTGATAATTCCAATTTTGTCATTCCTCATATGCTGGTAGGTCCAGGTTTGTCGTTCCATGAATGCTTACAGGTCCAAGTTTGTCATTCTACGTAAGCTGACAAGTCCAAGTTTGTCATTCCACTTATGCTGACAGGTACAAGTTTGTCATTCGACGTATGCTGACAGGTCCAAGTTTGTAATTCCACGTATGCTGACAGGTCCAAGTTTGTCATTCCACATTTGCCGAAAGGCCCAAGTTTATCATTCCACGTACGCTGACAGGTCCAAGTTTTTCATTCCACGTATGTTGACTGGTCCAAGTTTGTCATTCCACGTATGCTGACAGATCCAAGTTTGTCATTCCATGTATGCTGACTGGTCCAAGTTTGTCATTCCACGTATGGTGACTGATCCAAGTTTGTCATTCCACGCATGCTGATAGGTCCAAGTTTGTCATTCCACGAATGTTGACAGGTCCAAGTTTGTCATTCCACGTATGCTGATAGGTCCAAGTTTGTCATTCCACGTATGCTGATAGGTCCAAGTTTGTCATTCCACGTATGTTGACAGGTCGAAGTTTGTCATTCCACGTATGCAGACAGGTCCAAGTTTGTCATTCGACTTATGCTGACTGATCCAAGTTTGTCATTCCACGTATGCTGATAGATCCAAGTTTGTCATTCCACGTATGTTGACAGGTCCAAGTTTGTCATTTCACATATGCTGATAGGTCCAAGATGGTCATTCCACGTATGCTGATAGTTCCAAGTTTGTCATTCCACGTATGTTGACAGGTCCAAGTTTGTCATTCCACGTATGCAGACAGGTCCAAGTTTGTCATTCCACGTATGCTGAGAGATCCAATTTTGTCATTCGACGTATGCTGACAGGTCCAAGTTTGTCATTAAACTTATGCTGATAGGTCCAAGTTTGTCATTCGACGTATGCTGACAGATCCAAGTTTGTCATTCCACGTATACTGACAGGTCCAAGTTTGTCATTTCATGAATACTGACAGGTCCAATTTTGTCATTCGACTTATGCTGACAGGTCCAAGTTTGTCATTCCACGTATACTGACAGGTCCAAGTTTGTCATTTCATGAATACTGACAGGTCCAAGTTTGTCATTTCATGAATACTGACAGGTCGAAGTTTGTCATTCCACTTATGCTGACAGGTCCAAGTTTGTCATTCCACGTATGCTGACACTTCCAAGTTTGTCATTCAACTTATAATGACAGGTCCAAGTTTGTCATTCGACGTATGCTGACAGGTCCAAGTTTGTCATTCGACGTATGCTGACAGTTCCAAGTTTGTCATTCCACGTACGCTGATAATTCCATTTTGTCTTTTCACGTATGCAGATAATTCCATTTTGTCTTTTCACATATGCTGATAATTCCATTTTCTCTTTTCTCTTAAGCTGATATTTCCAATTTTGTCATTTCTCATATGCTGGTAGGTCCAGCTTTGTCATTCCATTAATGCGGACAGGTCCAAGTTTGTCATTCAACATATGCTGACAGGTCCAAGTTTGTCATTTCACTTATGCACAGGTACAAGTTTGTCATTCCACGTATGTTGACAGTTCCAAGTTTGTCATTCCACGTATGTTGAGAGGTCCAAGTTTCTCATATCACTTATGCTGACAGGTCCAGATTTGTCATTCCACATATGCTGACAGGTCTAAGTTTGTCATTCCACTTATGCTGACAGGTTCAAGTTTGTCATTCCACGTATGCTGACAGGTCCAATTTGTCATTCCACGTATGCTGACATGTCCAAGTTTGTCATTCCACGTATGCAGACAGGTCCAAGTTTGTTATTTCACATATACTGAATGCTCATATGCCCGAGTTTGTCATTTCATGAATGCTGACAGGTCCAAGTTTTTCATTTCATGAATGCTGATAGGTCCAAGTTTGTCATTTCATGAATGCTGACAGGTCCAAGTTTGTCATTCGACTTATGCTGACAGGTCCAAGTTTGTCATTCAACGTATGCTGACAGGTCCAAGTTTGTCATTCGACGTATGCTCACAGGTCCAAGTTTTTCATTGCACGTACGCTGAGAGATCCAAGTTTGTTATTCCACGTACGCTGATAGGTCCACGTTGTCATTCCACATACGCTGATAATTCCATTTTGTCTTTTCACGTATGCTGATAATTCCAATTTGTCATTCTCATATGCTAGTAGGTCCAGGTTTGTCGTTCCATGAATGCTTACAGGTCCAAGTTTGTCATTCTACGTAGCTGACAGGTCCAAGTTTGTCATTCCACTTATGGACAGGTCCAAGTTTGTCATTCCACGTACGCTGACATTTCCAAGTTTGCATTCCACGTATGCTGATAGTTCCACGTTTGTCATTCTACGTATGCAGATAATTCCATTTTGTCTTTTCACATATGCTGTTAATTCCATTTTCTCTTTTCTCTTAAGCTGATATTTCCAATTTTGTCATTTCTCATATGCTGGTAAGTCCAGCTTTGTCATTCCATTAATGCTGACAGGTCCAAGTTTGTCATTCAACCTATGCTGACAGGTCCAAGTTTGTCATTTCACTTATGCTGACAGGTACAAGTTTGTCATTCGACGTATGCTGACAGGTCCAAGTTTCTAATTCGACGTATGCTGAGAGGTCCAAGTTTGTCATTCCACATATGCCGACAGGCCCAAGTTTGTCATTCCACGTACGCTGACAGGTCCAAGTTTTTCATTCCACATATGCTGACTGGTCCAAGTTTATCATTCCTCGTATGCTGACAGATCCAAGTTTGTCATTCCATGTATGCTGACTGGTCCAAGTTTGTCATTCCACGTATGCTGACTGATCCAAGTTTGTCATTCCACGTATGCTGATAGGTCCAAGTTTGTCATTCCACGAATGTTGACAGGTCCAAGTTTGTCATTCCACATATGCTGATAGGTCCAAGTTTGTCATTCCACGTATGCTGATAGTTCCAAGTTTGTCATTCTACGTATGTTGACAGGTCCAAGTTTGTCATTCCACGTATGCAGACAGGTCCAAGTTTGTCATTCGACGTATGCTGAGAGATCCAGTTTGTCATTCGACGTTTGCTGACAGGTCCAAGTTTCTCGTTCGATTTATGCTGATAGGTCCAAGTTTGTCATTCGACTTATGCTGACAGGTCCGAGTTTGTCATTCCACGTATACTGACAGGTCCAAGTTTGTCATTCCACGTATGCTGAGAGATCCAATTTTGTCATTCGACGTATGCTGACAGGTCCAAGTTTGTCATTCGACGTATGCTGACAGGTCCAAGTTTGTCATTCCACGTATACTGACAGGTCCAAGTTTGTCATTTCATGTATACTGACAGGTCCAATTTTGTCATTCGACTTATGCTGACAGGTCCAAGTTTGTCATTCCACGTATACTGACAGGTCCAAGTTTGTCATTTAATGAATACTGACAGGTCCAAGTTTGTCATTCCACTTATGCTGACAGGTCCAGGTTTGTCATTCCACGTATGCTGAGAGATCCAATTTTGTCATTCGACGAATGCTGACAGGTCGAAGTTTGTCATTCGACTTATGCTGATAGGTTCAAGTTTGTCATTCGACGTATGCTGACAGGTCCAAGTTTGTCATTCCACGTATACTGACTGGTCCAAGTTTGTCATTTCATGTATACTGACAGGTCCAATTTTGTCATTCGACTTATGCTGACATGTCCAAGTTTGTCATTCCACGTATGCTGACAGGTCCAAGTTTGTCATTCCACATATGCTGACAGGTCCAAGTTTGTCATTCGACGTATGCTGACAGGTCCAAGTTTGTCAATCGACGTATGCTGACAGGTCCAAGTTTGTCATTCGACGTATACTGACAGGTCCACGCTTGTCATTCCACGTAGGCTGATAGGTCGAAGTTTGTCATTCCACGTATGCTGATAGGTCCAAATTTGTCATTCCAAGGATGCTGATAGGTCCAAGTTTGTCTTTCCACGTATGGCGATAGGTCCAAGTTTGTCATTCCACGTTTGCTGATAAGTCCAAGTTTGTCATTCCACGTATGCTGATAGATCCAGGTTTGTCATTTCATGAATGCTGACAGGTACAAGTTTGTCATTCGACATATGCTGACATGTCCAAGTTTGTCATTTGACGTATACTGACAGGTCCAAGTTTATCATTCGACGTATGCTGACAGGTCCAAATTTGTCATTCGACGTATGCTGACAAGTCCAAGTTTGTCATTCGACGTATGCTCACAGGTCCAAGTTTTTCATTCCACGTACGCTGAGAGATCCAAGTTTGTTATTCCACGTACGCTGATAATTCCATTTTGTCTTTTCACGTATGCTGATAATTCCATTTTGTCTTTTCACGTATGCTGATAATTCCAATTTTGTCATTCCTCATATGCTAGTAGGTCCAGGTTTGTCGTTCCATGAATGCTTACAGGTCCAAGTTTGTCATTCTACGTAAGCTGACAGGTCCAAGTTTGTCATTCCACTTATGCTGACAGGTCCAAGTTTGTCATTCCACGTACGCTGACAGTTCCAAGTTTGTCATTCCACATATGCTGATAGTTCCACGTTTGTCATTCTACGTATGCAGATAATTCCATTTTGTCTTTTCAGATATGCTGATAATTCCATTTTCTCTTTTCTCTTAAGCTGATATTTCCAATTTTGTCATTTCTCATATGCTGGTAGGTCCAGCTTTGTCATTCCATTAATGCTGACAGGTCCAAGTTTGTCATTCAACGTATGCTGACAGGTCCAAGTTTGTCATTTCACTTATGCTGACAGGTACAAGTTTGTCATTCCACGTATGCTGACAGGTCCAAGTTTGTAATTCCACGTATGCTGACAGGTCCAAGTTTGTCATTCCACATATGCCGACAGGCCGAAGTTTGTCATTCCACGTACGCTGACAGGTCCAAGTTTTTCATTCCACGTATGTTGACTGGTCCAAGTTTGTCATTCCACGTATGCTGACTGATCCAAGTTTGTCATTCCACGCATGCTGATAGGTCCAAGTTTGTCATTCCACGAATGTTGACAGGTCGAAGTTTGTCATTCCACGTATGCTGACAGGTCCAAGTTTGTCATTCCACGTATGCTGATAGGTCCAAGTTTGTCATTCCACGTATGTTGACAGGTCGAAGTTTGTCATTCCACGTATGCAGACAGGTCCAAGTTTGTCATTCGACTTATGCTGACTGATCCAAGTTTGTCATTCCACGTATGCTGATAGATCCAAGTTTGTCATTCCACGTATGTTGACAGGTCCAAGTTTGTCATTCCACATATGCTGATAGGTCCAAGTTTGTCATTCCACGTATGCTGATAGTTCCAAGTTTGTCATTCCACGTATGTTGACAGGTCCAAGTTTGTCATTCCACGTATGCAGACAGGTCCAAGTTTGTCATTCCACGTATGCTGAGAGATCCAATTTTGTCATTCGACGTATGCTGACAGGTCCAAGTTTGTCATTAAACTTATGCTGATAGGTCCAAGTTTGTCATTCGACGTATGCTGACAGGTCCAAGTTTGTCATTCCACGTATACGGACAGGTCCAAGTTTGTCATTTCATGAATACTGACAGGTCCAATTTTGTCATTCGACTTATGCTGAGAGTTCCAAGTTTGTCATTCCAAGTATGCTGACAGTTCCAGATTTGTCATTCGACGTATGCTGACCGCTCCAAGTTTGTAATTCGACGTATGCTGACAGTTCCAAATTTGTCATTCTACGTATGCTGACAGGTCCAAGTTTGTCATTTGACGTAAGCTGACAGGTCCAAGTTTGTCATTCGACGTATGCTGACAGGTCCAAGTTTGTCATTGGACGTATGCTGACAGGTCCAAGTTTGACATTCGACGTATGCTGACAGGTCCAAGTTTGTCATTCCACGTATGCAGACAGTTCCAAATTTGTCAGTCCACGTATGTTGAGAGGTCCAAGTTTGTCATTCCACGTATGCTGACATGACAAAGTTTGTCATTCCACGTATACAGACAGGTCCAAGTTTGTTATTTCACTTATGATGAATGCTCATATGCCAGAGTTTGTCATTTCATGAATGCTGACAGGTCCAAGTTTGTCATTTCATGAATGCTGACAGGTCCAAGTTTGTCATTCGACGTATGCTGACAGGTCCAAGTTTGTCATTCGACATTTACTGACAAGTCCAAGTTTATCATTCGACGTATGCTGACAGGTCCAAGTTTGTCATTCGACGTATGCTGACAGGTCCAAGTTTGTCATTCGACGTATGCTGACTGGTCCAAGTTTTTCATTCCACATACGCTGAGAGATCCAAGTTTGTCATTCCACGTACGCTGATAGGTCCACGTTTGTCATTCCACGTACGCTCATAATTCCGTTTTGTCTTTTCACGTATGCTGATAATTCCAATTTTGTCATTCCTCATATGCTGGTAGGTCCACGTTTGTCGTTCCATGAATGCTTACAGGTCCAAGTTTGTCATTCCACGTATGCTTACAAGTCCAAGTTTGTCAATCTACTTAAGCTGACAGGTCCAAGTTTGTCATTCCACGTATGCTGACAGGTCCAAGTTTGTCATTCCACGTACGCTGACAGGTCCAAGTTTCTCATTCCACGTATGCTGATACGTCCACGTTTGTCTCTCTACGTATGCAGATAATTCCATTTTGTCTTTTCACATATGCTGATAATTCCATTTTCTCTTTTCTGGGATGCTTATAATTCCAATTTTGTTATTTCTCATATGTTGGTAGGTCCAGCTTTGTCATTCCATTAATGCTGACAGGTCCAAGTTTGTCATTCAGCGTATGCTGTCTGGTCCAAGTTTGTCATTCCACGTATGCTGACAGATCCAAGTTTGTCATTCCATATATGCTGACAGGTTCCATGTTTGTCATTCCACGAATGCTGACAGGTCCAAGTTGATAATTCCAAGTATGTTGACAGGTCCAGATTTGTCATTCCACTAATGCTGACAGGTCCAAGTTTGTCATTCCACGTATGCTGATAGGTCGAAGTTTGTCATTCCAGGTATGCTGACAGGTCCAAGTTTGTCGTTCGACGTATGCTGATAGGTCCAAGTTTGACATTCCACGAATGCTGACAGGTCCAAATTTGTCATTCGACGTATGCTGACAGGTCCAAGTTTGTCATTCGACGTATGCTGACAGGCCCAAGTTTGTCATTCCACGTATGCTAAGAGTTCCAAGTTTGTCATTCCACATATACTGACAGGTCCAATTTGTTATTCCACGTATGCTGACAGGTCCAAGTTTGTCATTCGACGTATGCTGACAGGTCCAAATTTGTCATTCGACGAATGATGACAGGTCCAAGTTTGTCATTCGACGTATGCTCACAGGTCAAAGTTTGTCATTCCACGTATGCAACCAGGTCGAAGTTTGTCATTCCACGTATGCTGAGATGTCCAAGTTTTTCATTCGACGTATGCTGACAGTTCAAAGTTTGTCATTCGACTTATGCTGACAGGCCCAAGTTTGTCATTCGACGTATGCTGACAGGTCCAAATTTGTCATTCCACGTATGTTGAGAGGTCCAAGTTTGTCATTCCACTTATGCTGACAGGTCCAGATTTGTCATTCCACATATGCTGACAGGTCCAAGTTTGTCATTCCACGTATGCTGACAGGTCCAAGTTTGTCATTCCACGTATGCTGACATGTCCAAGTTTGTCATTCCACGTATGCAGACAGGTCCAAGTTTGTTATTTCACATATACTGAATGCTCATATGCCCGAGTTTGTCATTTCATGAATGCTGACAGGTCCAAGTTTTTCATTTCATGAATGCTGACAGGTCCAATTTTGTCATTTCATGAATGCTGACAGGTCCAAGTTTGTCATTCGACTTATGCTGACAGGTCCAAGTTTGTCATTCAACGTATGCTGACAGGTCCAAGTTTGTCATTCGACGTATGCTCACAGGTCCAAGTTTTTCATTGCACGTACGCTGAGAGGTCCAAGTTTGTTATTCCACGTACGCTGATAGGTCCACGTTTGTCATTCCACGTACGCTGATAATTCCATTTTGTCTTTTCACGTATGCTGATAATTCCAATTTTGTCATTCCTCATATGCTGGTAGGTCCAGGTTTGTCGTTCCATGAATGCTTACAGGTCCAAGTTTGTCATTCTACGTAAGCTGACAGGTCCAAGTTTGTCATTCCACTTATGCTGACAGGTCCAAGTTTGTCATTCCACGTACGCTGACATTTCCAAGTTTGTCATTCCACGTATGCTGATAGTTCCACGTTTGTCATTCTACGTATGCAGATAATTCCATTTTGTCTTTTCACATATGCTGTTAATTCCATTTTCTCTTTTCTCTTAAGCTGATATTTCCAATTTTGTCATTTCTCATATGCTGGTAAGTCCAGCTTTGTCATTCCATTAATGCTGCCAGGTCCAAGTTTGTCATTCAACGCATGCTGACAGGTCCAAGTTTGTCATTTCACTTATGCTGACAGGTACAAGTATAAGAAACTGATTATTTATATGAGACGAAAATAGTTGAAGGCTCCCCAGGGGAAAATCGAATATTAACCATTTAAACTTCTAAACATGTGAATAATGAGACCTTAGGTAGAATTCATAAAAAGTGAGTAAATTATATGAAAAACAACCTGTAATGTTTACTTGAATAGAGTGAATTGGTTTTACTTTGGCTTAATTTAAGAAGTAAATAATAAAAGTAGGGGTGCGAATTTATTTTCCCTATTGCGCAATTGTGTAAATAAAAAGTATATTAACTTACAAAAATGAATTTTCATTTAATGTTGGCCAAAACTGACCAGAGATCAATGCATCACAAAATTCTTCGACAATTCCGACAAACCTAATGTCGTAGAAAATTGGAATGATGAAGACAAATTGTCGATAGTCTAGTTGAGTTGACAGAAGGCTAAATTGAAGATTTGTCCAGCCGAAATGATTTGGACAGTTATAACAAATTTAATGAAGTTACCGAAAAATTTCAAACTTTAACAACTGAGCACTCCGTCTGTCGGGAGTTGATAAATTTAAAACTAGGTCAACTCTGTGTTAATGACTTTTTTCATTTAAAGTTGAAACTTTAAGAAGGGAATTAATAAAAGTAGGCCAGAATACCACCGCAGAAAGCTGTAATTTATTGTTACTGTCAGTGTTTCTGGATGGTCTCCGGTGAGTTCTAAAATTACGTTAGTGACGCATGGTTGTGAAATACTGGACGAGGCGGTTACCATGGCAAAGAGAGTGGAACACCTGGAAGAGGAAACAATGTAATTAAGGAAAAGGTAAGGTCAATGAATCGTAACGAAGAAAGTCAACCTTAAACGAGACCCACTGGCCAGAATACATCACAGGAAGCCGAGAGTTGGCCTAGAAATAGGACTCGGATCCAGAATGATCGTCCATCTCTTTTTTGTGATTTTAGGGTCAACATATACACTACCACACGAATGTATGTACAGACCACCAGGCAATGTGTGCGTTCGGTGTGCGCGTCCCAAACACATACGAAAGGATTGCCCTGCTGGGTTAGGTAATGTATGACATAATAATTACAGTACAACAATAACCCACGCTGCAATACCACCCTCCTTTCCCCTTGTTGCAAGACCCCTTCCCCTTTCTTGTACAATAATCACAATTATTAATTATTTTCAAATTATTTCTTATATTAAAAGTAAAACAAACCAAATATGAATCACAATTCAACATAATCTACATAATTTAACAGTAAATAATGAAGTTTTTCACAAATTAATTAAAACAACAAAAATATACATTAACATGAAAATACATAAGAAAATTTCCTGAAGTGACCACAGATTTAATGCTGACAACTCAAATTTTTAAATATCGAACTTTCTTAAAATTTCTATAACTTGAATTTCCTGCTTCCAACCTTTATTTTTCAGATCACAATCACAAATCATCCTGAACTTCCATAACTATCTTTCACCTCACTCACTTTCAAATCATTCACACCAAGCTCTAGTCTCGCACTCCACCTATCGCTCACATTCACCTTTCACGATGACCTTAACATACCAATCACACTCTTACAAGACCACCAGGAGAAAATATTGGAAACACTCTGTCGAGGACAAAACATACCTATACTGACTTTGCTAAAGCCTTCGATAAATGTGACCATGAAATTATAGCACATAAACTTAAGAATACAGGAATTACTGGAAAGCTGGGAAGATGGATATTTAATTTCTTGACGCAAAGAACACAAATGGTGGTCGTAAATGGAGTCCAATCGGAAGTCTCGGAAGTAGAAAGCTCTGTCCCACAAGGGACAGTACTAGTTCCCTTGCTCTTCAGAATAATGATTGCAGATATTGATGTAGATATCAATGACAGTATTGTATCATGTTTCGCAGATGACACAGTACGGACAGTACCGTGAAGAAATAAACATGATCAAGCGTATTCCGTGGGTGCACCTGAGGACCTGACCTTCCCACCATCGAGGTGTTCTCAACAAATCTCAACAAGAACTATTTCGGTCTTTCTTTCGTAGATGTGCTCCCCACCACTCGCGATTTATGGATGCCGATTTTACCCGTCGTTATAGATCACAAGCTCATGTTTTCACTCTGCGTGAAGTGCTCAGAGGAGAACAATGGGGGATTGTAATTAAACAACCAAGCAGCGTAAGATCAGAGGTGTATATACAAGCCCTTAGCTGGACCTAGCTCGCCATGGCTACAGAATATTGAAGATATATGAGGTGTGGAGGTTTCAGAAGTTACTCAACCTTTTCTCGCCATATATAAACACTTTTTTGAGGGATAAGGAAGAGGCATCAGGGTATCCGCGAGGAGTTGATGAAAAATCGGCTTATATTCAACGTTACCGTGAAGGGATACAGCTTGACCTTTTCAAAATTGTAAAGAACCCAGGCAAGCGCTTTAGTGCAAAGTTGTGTCTAAACAGTCTTTGGGGAAAATTTGCACAGAATACAGGCAAAGAGAACGTTCGTTTGGCACAAAGTTAGAGTGAAGTCTGGGATTATGCCAACGCTCCCGTTAAAGAGGTCATGGAGATCGTGAATGTATGTAATACTTACATAATAAAGTACAACATTATTGAATTGGCTACAGATACCTCACCGGTTAGAAACATACCTACAGCCAGCTTCACAACGGCCTACGCATGCATCGAACTTTGGGGTCTATTGCGGTCTCTTGGACGAAGGTTTTGCACGCAAATACAGAGAGTGTGATATTCACAGCGAGGGAGGGTGAATACATGCAGCCTATTGGTGAATTCCTCGGAGATTTGACTGATGAGATGAAGGATAAATATGGAGACATCGCATATGCCGACTCTCTTGTCTCAATAGGGCCAAAGGAACTTAGAGGTTCGAAAGTGTGCCGTAACACATATAGGAAACGTTACCAGGTGCCTGGTACCTATGATACCGTACCCTTTGGATACCATAATCTTTGATTGTTATATATGTCTATTGTTAACGATATGTTTGTTTATTACACGTATTTGTAAATATATGTACCTTGAATAATTCGTTTACTAAATAAATCGTTTTTTAATTAGCGTTTCACTTTCTCCTTTGTGTGTGTGTGTGTGTGTGAGTAGAGGAGAATGTTCTAAGCTCCGCATCCTGTATGATCGGCGACGTGACTCCTGCTACTACCTGGGCATATCTCTTCCCTGCGTGCTCAGTTGACCGCTGCAAGAAAACCCACGTAGACAAAAAATAGTAATGGCTGACTTTAATATTGCGTGTTAGACGTTTATTAAGTGGTATTCAGCAATGTCTGAAGATAAGGTTACTGAATGGCTCCCTATTCCACCCTCCTTTGATAATTTTAAGGTTACATTGAAACGTGCGAAGCTTGAGGAAAAAGAGGTACAAATACTCTAATGGTATTCTGGCGAGAGCATTGCGGGATTTCGTGGTACAAGCGATGTATTGAAGTATGTTGTAGGACTATACTTTTTTATAAGGTTACATATACTCTGAAGTGGAAAAACAACACGTACAGAATAGAAGCAACGGTTATGTTTAGTGAGTCTTTTTGATGAGTGGTAGGACAAGCGATATTATGTCATGTTGCATCATACCGAGTACTCGTACCCTGCGGCTGAGAATGTAAATCTTGTCATAATGGAGAATATGAAGTATTTTTAACACTACATTAATATATATCATTTCGAGGATTGTAGTGAGGTTGTGGCTAAAGGTCTGCTTGAGTTTTTAACAGAATTTAGAGACGAGTATCGTCTGCTTAGCAAAAAGGAAAAATATGGGCATATATTTCTCTCAAATAGTGCGCCGGAGTGTGAATAAAATGTGTTTAGTTAACGAAAATGAACGAAAATATCTGGTGCGCTTTCTGGTGAGTGAGTGATAAAATATTAAAACCGTTATTGCTTCATGTATCGGAAAATTTCTCAAAACACCTACCCATTATAATGAGATACCAGTATCCACGTTGGAACAACGCCGTACACGATTCATCTGCTTATGGTATGACTCGCTCCTCCACACCTCCCGTCGAGCAGATCCACCCGTCTGTGGCTCATAGCCATCTCAGAGCTTGAACCGATTGGACGTGCACTCCTCGAATACGATGGAATTTCCTATGAGCAGCATTCTCAATGCCGTGTACGATGTGTCCATGACGAATTCATTGCACGTGTTCAGGCGTAAAACCGTTGTCATTAACTATGTACTGGAAACGACTTGTAGACAAACAACATATACACTTGTGTATATATATATATATATATATATATATTCCGATCTAAAAAACGATATTACTTATGGGATGACGTGATATATATATATATATATATATATATATATATATATATATATATCACGTCATCCCATAGGTAATATCGTTTTTTAGATCGGAATTTGAAGGACAAAAAAAAAACTAAATTTAAACTTTTTAATCTAGTATATATTTTCCATCGGAATCAATGACACTCTGCCAACGTCCTTCAAGCTTTTCAATGCCATGTTTATAAAATTCAGGCGGTTTTGAGGCAAAAAACGTACAAAGACTGGTGTGCAGGTCATCTAAAGAAGTATGCTGTTTCTCGTCAAGATAGTTTTGCAGACACCTGAAGAGATGATAATCTGAAGGCGCAAGGTCTGGAGAATATGGAGGATGTGGAAGTTTTTCCCACCCAAGCTCCTCAATTTTTGCAGAAGTGATCCGAGCGGTATGAGGACGTGCGTTGTCGTGGTAGAACACGATTCCTTTCCGATTAACCAAAGAAGGTCTCTTTTCTTTTAGTGCAGTATTCAATTGCTCCAGTTGTTAACAGTAGACTGGAGCGGTGATGTTTGGTTGTGTGGTAAGCTTTCAACGTGTATTACACCACCTTTATCCCACCAAACACTAAGCAACACCTTCCGAGGGTGAAGATTGGTTTTGACTGTATGTTGCTGCTGGTCTCCGGCACAAACCCTCTGTCGACGGCGCTTAACATTTTGGTACAGTATCCACTTTTTCATCATCAGTCACTAAACGGTGTGCACAAACGGATCTTGGAGTTCACGGAATGAAGATCTGTGCTAATGTTTACCCGCATCCTCAGATTGTCGACCGACAATTCATGTGCATCCCATTTTCCTAACTTAGGCACTTTCCCGAGTTGTTGCAATGTCGGTGGATGGTGGACGGGATGAATTGAGTTTCTGGGCCAATTCTTCGACAGTTCTTGAACAGTCTTCTTCAGTGCGGCTAACAGCAGGTCATCATCAAACTCAACAGGGCTCCAGAGCGTGCTGCATCTGTCAAAGAGCAGTCACCATTCCTAAACTTTTAAACATCTTTAACATTTCTTCACATGCAGAATATCGTTGCCATAAACATCCTGAATGTTTCGCGTTGCTTCACTAGCACTATTCCATTTTTACGACTTGGAACGCATTATATGCCTGATATGCTCTTCTGATACCGCCATGTTTATGAGGGGTTCACATAAAGCAAAACAGACGTCTTCACTGGTCAAGGTCTGTAAAGTATGTAGCGAAACACGATAGATCTCCTCTTAGATATAACCTTCTGAAAATTTATGCTTAAACCGAGTAGGACTAGTTTAAACTTAATCTATCGTAAAAAACGACATTACTTATGGGATGAGCTGATATATATATATATATATACACACACGTGTGTGTGTGTATATATACAGACACATACGTGTATATATATATATACACACATATACTTGTATATATATATATATATATATATACATACATACACCTGTGTGTGTATATATATATATGTATGCAAAAATGAATTATCAATAATTCCTCTGTTCATATATTTTTATATTCATTCGTGTAATACTTAGATTCATTCATATGATTCTTATATGCAGTTATATAATTGTTATATCCATTTATATTCATTATATTCATACAGTACTTATATTTATATAATCTTTATATTCAAATATTCATTTTTACATAAGGACCAAAATCGCCTAACGGGTGTTAGGATAGAATTTTGATTTGCTTTCTATTTTTGCCAAATAATTGGTGAATTGTTTAATTTTTGTTAATATTCCTTAATATTTACTGTATACTCGTACAACTGTATATATTTAATTAATAGTTTCACTCACTCTTTTTACAATGGCTATAAACCTTTGATTACTGTATCTCTCTAATTCGTTTCCTCTAAATTCTCCCAATATTGACTTGTACTGTACGTACGAATTAAATAACTATGGCGTATTAATTATGAATTGACGTATGGCATAATTTGAATAACTATGACGTCATAAAGTAGCTTAATTCCCTTCACATTTTCCATACCTTGAATACTGATCATATATTTAGTATTCAATGTATGGTAAATTCTTTAACATAATATTATTTGACCATATTCATCCATACGTCCATATCTTATCTTGACCTTTATCTTTTATTAATTGTATTAATTATTCATGCATCGGACGTACCTATTGTCCACCTATTGTCTACTTATGCCCTATCAACCTATCAGTCCATGTTTAATCGTGTCAGTCTCTATTACGCATACAGTCTATTGTGTGATTACCGATGTGTATAATACTTATGCACTCGTACATGTCCGTTGATAGTCATGATTACGTACATGATCATGATTACGTACATGTAAATACAGCCACATGTATTCTTTTCATTTCTTTTCTTTTAAATTATTTAATTTCTCGCGATAAACTCGTAAATGCTTATACAAGTGTTCGGATTCCGTTAACAACGGCAAAAGCGAGAGCTTCTGAGGTGATCACCCTCTCTCTTGGTTGGTTCTCATCCGAAAACATCATTATGTGCGTTGTTATATATATATATATATATATTTATAAGACATAACACACATAACATCCTAACATCCTAATTGTCTATAAATATGAGAAACTGTAAAAATATAGTTAACTGTTTAATCGTAATTAACTGTAATAATTTAATATGATGTAAATAATATACTCTAATGAAACTGTAATTAACGATAATAAGCGAATGTGAATTAATTGGTAAATATAATCATAGTTGTAATAAACCAAAATTACAATGTACTCAGTGATGTACTTGGAATTTTACTCAATGTACTACTCCGACATTATGTCACCATTTAGGAATGTATACTCGGCGATAGTTTTAGTATTTTTTAAATTTATTTTTTCGTTTTATTTTGGAATCTTTCAAAATTCTGATATGTGTTTAAATTATGCTTAACTTCAAAGAATTGTTTAGATCTCCAGTTAAAGGGGAGAACTTAACCCTCAACTGCACTTCACCAAAATTTAGACTTATTTAATTCTTGTATTTTAAAATCAATCACTCCTGTCTCAGCAGCCTTTCAGCGAGGAGGCCGGAGCTCTCCACGAGGAGGTCGAGGACCTCCGCACTTTTAAATTCCGGCCTGAGCCATGGTCGAAAGAGGCCGAACTTCTTCCCCTGTAAAAGTCTGATCTAACGTAGAGGTTGAGCATTACCTGTACATTTTAGCAGTAAATTACAGTAAAAGAATGCTTTAGCTTCTCCTTCGAGCCCTGCTCTCTTCAGAGAACTCAGTCAATAAAGTAGAGAAAAATAATTTCCCGATACTTTATGAGAAGGATCGGGGAACCTTCTGAGAATTTAGTAAGCCTACCTGAATCCTCCGAACCACTATAGAAGAACTCGGAGAGTAGTATAGAAGAAACTACTGCGAGTAACAAATCCGTTGCTGCCTCCTAACCAGAACCCCCGTCGACTTCGAACCAACCAAGGCCATAGACGGAGAGGTTAACAAAACTGGCGACCTTGCATGGATAACAAACTGGCGACCCTGTCCCAGAATTCTTCCAGTCTTCCAGACCCTGGAAATCGAACTGGCGACCCTGCGTCAGGATTCTTCCAGTCTTCCAGACCCTTGAAAGAGCACAACTGGCGAACCTTGCATTAGGATTCTTCCACACTTCCAGACTGTGGAAATAGAACAACTGGCGACTATGCAATCAGGATTCTTCCAGTCTTCCAGACCCTGGAAATAGAACAACTGGCGACGTCCATTCTTCATCCAAGAACAAGTGGTCAGCACGTCTTCAGGACACGTCTTCAAGGATTTCGTCGTAGGAATCTTTTTAAGTACAGATCTCTTTTTTAAAGTAATCTCTAAACACTTGAGAATTCAGTATTAGTAACAGTTAATATTGAGTGTCAAACCAGAATTAACAGGAAAAACAGTGAACATTCACTACGACACCAGTGATACGTTTCTTTTTATTGAAACTGAGTTATTTTCACTATTATAGTTAGTATAGAATATTATTTAATGTACTAAACATAATATTACCGTACATTCGCGTACATTCGAGTGAAATGTTCACATTTTTTATTTTTGTTTACAATTTTTTCAAATTATTGAATTGAATTGACTTCCAATTATTGTGCAATTATTGTGCATTATTATAATGCACAAATTGTGCAGTATTTGTGTATTTCTTGGATAGAGAAAGAGATAGTTTATAGTTTGTAAAGACACTTGATAGCAGTTCAAGTCAGTCGGTTGCATCCAGGGGGACAACCACCCCAGAGATTTATAGAAATACTTGATGGCAGTTCAAGTTAGTCGGTTGCATCCAAGAGGGACGACCGCCCCAGAGAATAATAGACAGCTTAATGCTAAGAGTTTCAGTTTAGTTCGGATTTCCGAAAGAAATAGGAAACCCACTCCACTTGATAGCAGTTCAATTTAGTCGGTTGCAGCTAGAGGGACAACCGCCCCAGAGATATATAGAAATACTTGATACCAGTTCAAATAAGTTGGTTGCATCCAGAGGGACAACCGCACCAGAGAATAATAGACTTCACTTGATAGCAGTTCAGGTGCACGTCAGTTGCAGGTCAGTTTTCATTTTCAAGTCAGTTTTCATTTTCAAGTCAGTTTCAAGTCAGTCTCAGTCAGTTTCAAGTCTCAGTCAGTTTCAAGTCTCAGTCAGTTTCAAGTCTCAGTCAGTTTCAAGTCTCAGTCAGTTTCAAGTCTCAGTCAGTTTCAAGTCTCAGTCAGTTTCAAGTCTCAGTCAGTTTCAAGTCTCAGTCAGTTTCAGTGCAGTGAATTTAATTCAACCTTCGTTTTTGTTGTAAGAAGAAGGAAATTGACAAATCTGTATCTTTTTGCATGCAGTAATTGCGTACGTAAATATATAGGTGAAATATATATATTTTATTGCTTGTAACCAAAACAGTTTTTACAAATGTTTGTAACGATTTTATTGTGATGTATATGATGAGAGTAATAGTGTAGTAACGAATCGATCATGTCCCAAAGACTTCTTTTTAAATTACTATTGGGAGGAACATGCCGTCCCTCCGTTTTTCATGAACTCCTTTAATTTTTGTTCTGAGCAGTGTGACAAGCAATCTTCTTTTAAAGAGCAAAGTGCTCACGAAAAGACGTATTGTCAATTTCAGACATCATGTCTCCCCGATTGGTCACTCGATTCCCCCGAATGCACTATTCCAAGTTTACCTTGCTCTGTATATTTGTGAAATTTACCCGTTATAAGCGAATATAACCTCAATTTAGGTTAAGTTGTTTTTTTAATTTTTAAGAGTATTATATGGAACCTATAACCCCATATTCGGTTCTTTATAGTTCATAATTGATTTCAATTTTCAATTTTTATTTTTAAATTTTTTTTTTATTCAATTAATCTTGAGTAATTGTCGTTAAATTGTTATTATACCATCTATTAAGGTATCAAACGAAATTATAGCTAATTTTGACACTCTATACCAGAGTACCATTTTTCCTTTTCTAATAGTTCTGTTACACCATTCTAATATCACTGCCCCTTCAAATCGTCAAATGAAAATTTAATTATCGTACTGATACTTCTGGTTAATATTAATGGTTATATACTCTTCATATATGGCTATGAATGTTACTAGTCAAATACATCACCATTAATACTACCTGTATTAGATTTTCATAATATTGTGGTTAGTAAAAGGGAGGTAATGCGCTATATAGAAAAAATGAAAATGCGAAAATCACAGGGGCCGGATTCCATATATCACATACAACTAAAAGAATTAAAAGAAAACATTGTTTTACCGCTAACAAAGATTTTTAATGTGTCTATTTTTGAGGGGTGGGTACCAGATAATTTCAAGTTAGCAAATGTAACACCTACAGTACTAGCCAAATTATTAGGAATTTTTAAAAAATTTCATTTTTTGGTATAAAATGTTAAATTAAACCAATTTTAAACGTTGAAAAGTTATTTATTTCTACACAATAATACATGGTCATTATTTAGCAATAGTTTAGTACTTAGTTTGACCCCCCTTAGCTGCCTTAAGGGCTGCGACACGCTTCGGCATGCCATGAATCAATTTTTTGCATAATTCCTTAATACGTGTAGAGTGAAACCAGACTTGAATAAGTCGCTCTATGAGTTGGTGTTTTGTTGTTATCGGCGTTTCATGGATTACGTCCTTTAAAATACACCATAAACTTTCGATTGGGTTCATGTCTGGAGAATTTCCAGCCCATGGGAGCAACCGAACACTATTTTCATGACACCATTTTTTAACCGACTTTGCCGTGTGGCATGGAGCTGAGTCTTGTTGAAAAATCCAACGTCTATTACCATACCATTCCCTTATTTGAGGCAGTAGACGTCTTCTTAGTACTTCTATATACTTGACTTGGTTCATATTCCCCTCAACAATGCTCAAACGACTAGTTCCATGCACAGAAATTGCTCCCCAAACCATGATCTTTTGTGGAAATTTCACCGTTTTCATCAGACACTCCGGCAAAAATTCTTCTCCAGGCCTCCTTCTTACACTTTGAACACGATCATCAAGCACGGCAATCGTTGACTCATCGGAGAACACCACCTGCAATCAAAGAAAGCCCTGTGAAAGAGTCAGTGCATAGCGTATGAAGTACAGCTAAAACGAAGTACAGTATGACTTGCTGCTTTACAGATATTTTTACTGCAGTTTTATCACGTACTGTAAATACACTTCTATGCATACTGTATTTACTGTATTAACATTCTATTTAATGTTAAATATTATTCTTACCTGTTCCCAATCCTCACTAGTCCAGTTAATGTGTTCCTTTGCCCATGCAAAACGTGCCTTCTTCATAGCCTCAGTGAGCCTGGGCTTCTTCCTTTGGCGGTAGGCTTTGAAGCCGGCAGTTAGAAGCCTCCTGTTGACTGTTCTACGACTAATATTGATGCCATCAGCCGCTAGACTACTGGAAATGTTTTTGCAAGTAGCTCTTCTATTTCTAAGAGACAAAATTGCAATCTGTCTATCAGTTCTTGGAGTCGTTACCCTTTTTCTGCCGCATCTTCCAACCCTTTTGGGGCCTACATTTTCTCCAAATACCATTTTTTTCTTAATACGAAGTACTGACTGTGGTGAAACATGGAGTTTGGCAGCGATTTCCTTTTGTTTAAATGTAGAAGAAGTTAATAAAACCTGTATTTGCCCAATTTTCCGTGGACTCAAGTCATTCTTTCGCCCCATTTTCAAATTCACTTAAAAACTGTAACAAATAATTGCCGAAATTGGGTAAATACACTATTTAAATTAAACGGTAGTTACAATGACACGTAAAAGAAAGAGAAACACACCCGCATCGCACGACAACCAAACGACAATTGACGAACAAACACGCTTCGTTCGACTAAAGAATTATGCAAAAAATTGATTCATGGCATGCCGAAGCGTGTCGCAGCCATTATGGCAGCTAAGGTGGGTCAAACTAAGTACTAAACTATTGCTAAATAATGACCATGTATTCTTGTGTAGAAATAAATAACTTTTCAACGTTTAAAATTGGTTTAATTTAACATTTTATACCAAAAAATGAAATTTTAAAAAAATTCCTAATAATTTGGCCAGTACTGTATCTTTAAGAAAGACGATAAATGTGCGGCGGAAAATTATAGGCCAATCAGTTTAATGTCTCTTGTAGATAAGCTACTGGAATCAATAATTAGGGATCGTATAGTCGAACACTTAGAACTGCATAAACTAGTTAGAAATACGCAGCACGGTTTTAGGCGAAACAACTCTTGCTTAACTAATCTTTTAGAATTTTTTCAGTACGTGGTTGAAGTTTACGATAGTCATCGTGCGGTTAATGTAGTGTATTTAGATTTCCAAAAAGCGTTTGACACCGTGCCGCACAAAAGACTCATTGAAAAAACTAAGGCTTATGGAATCAGGGGTGTAGTAATAAATTGGATAGAAGAGTGGTTGCGAGGTAGGAAACAGAGGGTGGTGGTTGTTAATGGAACGGAGTCGTGTTGGGCTAATGTAGTGAGCGGCTTTCCTCAGTGTTCTGTATTGGGCCCCTTGTTTTTTCTTATATATATTAACGATTTAGATGTCGGTCTAGTCAGTACAGTTTCAAAGTTTGCGGATGACACGAAGTTGGGTGGTAGGGCGATTAATGACGAACATAGAGGTAAAATCCAGGAAGATCTGAAAAAAATCGTTGATTGGTCAAGTCAAATGGCAAGTGAGATTTAACGTCGATAAGTGCAAAATTTTACATATAGGCTCGCGTAACGGTAATTTTGCATATATTATGTCAGGGAAGGAGTTAGCAA
>JAJOZX010006563.1:52500-182500 GCA_023014485.1 Bathynomus jamesi
ATGAGCCTTAGTTTTTTCAATGAGTCTTTTGTGCGGTACGGTGTCAAACGCTGTTTGAAATCTAAATACACTACATCAACCGCCCGATTACTGTCGTAAACTTCAACCACGCATTGAAAAATTCTAAAAGATTAGTTACGCAAGATTTGTTTCGCCTAAAACCGTGCTGCGTATTTCTAACCATTCTAACCCTAATTATTGATTCCAGTAGCTTACATACAACAGACATTAAACTGATTAGCCTATAATTTTTCGCCGCACCTTTATTGCCTTTCTTAAAGATAGGTGTTACGTTTGCTAACTTAAAATTATCTGGTACCCACCCCTCAAAATAGACGCATTAATAATCTTTGTTAGCGGCACAACAATGCTTTCTTTTAATTCTTTAGTTGTATGGAATATATTGAATCCGGCCCCGGTGACTTTCGCATTTTCATTTTTTCAATATAGGAATTACCTGCCCTTCACTAACCACAATATTATCCAAAATATTACCATTATCAAAAGGTACTATGTCTGTGATCGTAGGGATATCCGTGACATCTTCTATAGTAAAAACTGACGGAAAAAAATTTGTTTAGCAAGGTAGCCATTTCCTTGTTTTCAGAAACTAGCTCTCCGTTAACATTTTTCAACGGCTCCAAGACACTTTTCATTGGATTTCTATTGTTGACGTATTAAAAGAATCGCTTGGGGTTTCTTTACCGTCACGAGCTATGGAGATTTCAAATTCGCGCTTGGACCTTTTTATTACTCATTTCGCTTCATGCCTTAGAGATATGTAGTTGTTTCGTAACCACAAATTGTCTTTATCGCACTTATGTAGCCTATAAGCCTTATTATCTACTCTTATAATGTCTCTTACTCCAGAAGTAAACCACAAGGGGTTTGCTTTCGCATGCTTAAGTTTGTACGGTACAGATTCCTCATTTATAGTCCTAAATAATGTTTCAAACAATCCCCACAATAGTTTTCGTTGGAGATCCCCATTACGTTTTCCCAATTGAAATGTGACAATTCATTTTGAAATTTACAAGTCTTCTTGCTGGAAGTTAGGAACTTTTGTCGAGTAAGCTGGTTTCGTGTGACTTACTGAGAGGACAAACTCTACCATATTGTGATCGCTATTGCTTAACGGTTCTATTACTTGAAGATACGTGATTAGCCTATCATCCGTAGTTATTATAAACCTAAAATACACACGTGTGTATATATATGTATATATATATATATATATATATATATATATACACTCGCACACACACACGCATATATATATATATATATAATATATATATATATTATAACACAACACAGTGTAATATATATATATATATATATATATATGAAAATTATTTCACGAAAGTAACGTGAAAAATATTTATGATGAATAAAACCACGAAGGAAAGGAAAACAAAATGGTGCTCAAGCGCTTTCGTCTAATGACATCCTCAGGAACACTGAAGTACATAAAAAGGTTAAGCCTATATATAGGTTACAGAAAGAAAAGAAAAAAATAAATAACATACATACACACACACATATATATATATATATATATATATATATATACATACATATCTATATATACAAATACATACATACATACATACATACATACATATACAATAAACAGAGAAGTAAAAATAAAAAATAAAAAATTAAAACCTTAAAGGATTACCAGTGAGGAGTACAGATTTGTAAGGAAAAATATCGATTTTTAGCACAAGATCAAATGGATTATAAAAATACAAATTTATACTGGAACTCTGCCCGGGTTTTAACACACTGCTGCCTATGGCCAGGTTTCGATATATATAAAAAAAATAAAATGCAAATTAAAAGTTAATAAAGTAGAAGACAAGTTTACCAAAGATTTAATGTTTTACCCTTCTTATCTAAATCTGTTTTAAAGGAATTCAAAATAAAAGGATCGAGTTGAAAAAGACCTTTGCTTATGTTGAATTTATTTGAAAGTTGGATAATGGCAGACTCAAGAATATTTCTATTAACAATGTTGCTTGAATGGAATAAAACTGAAGCATTATTCCAATCAATACAGTGGGCTAACTCTGACAAATGGACAAAAAGGGCACTGGACAACTGTCCTGTTCGAACGGAATATTGATGCTGTTTTATACGTGTGTGCAAATCCTTTCCCGTCTGACCTATGTAAAAGGAATCACATTGTTTACAACCAATTTTATAGATAATGCCTGAATTATTGGTAGGGCTATTTTTTACTATGATATTTTCACAATATTGTTATATGAAATACTACATTAATATCCAAAAGTTTAAGTAATTAGCAATGCCTAAAAAGCCCGGGAAAAATGGAAGTACTAAAATATTTTTTGACAAAGTACGAGTGTTAATATTGACACGATAGAAAGTTCGTTTTGCCTTGTTGAGACAAGATTCCATAAACGCAGATGGATAACACAAATCACTTCCAATACCGTTGATTTTTTCCAATTCGGCATCGATGTATTCCGGACTGGCGATCCTAAGGGCGCGGAGAAACATTGATGAAAATATGGCCTTCTTAGTACACTTTTACTCGGGACATGATACCCCCACTAAGAAGGCCATATTTTCATCAATGTTTCTCCGCGCCCTTAGGATCGCCAGTCCTACGAATAATTGAGTATTGCTCAGTACTCACAAGCCCATACAGAAAATGAGACATTGCGAACATTGATGCTATACAAAGGACTTTTACGTCTAAGATAGAGGAAAGGGAAAGTGAAGAATACTGGTCTCGACTACAATCACTGAAACTCTACTCTCTCGAAAGAAGGCGCGAGCGGTATACAATAATATACATATGGAAAATACTTGAGGGTTGTGTCCCTAACCTTAGAAATGAAATAGAAACAAACTGGAATGAAAGAAGAGGCAGATTTTGTACGGTCCCAGCTGCGGTGGGACAAGAGGCTATGTAAACGAGAATGGAATACAGGGCCCAAAGCTTTTCAATGTTCTACCAAAAGAAGTGTGAATCTCAGCACACCGACCTGAATAACTTCCAAGAACCAGCTGGACAGATTCCTGCGCAAAAGTCCCTGACCAGCCATGCGTGGCTGGCTACGAGGGCAGGAGGAGATCAGAGAGCAATTCCCTCCTTCACCAAATCCCGTAAATGAGGCGGGATGCTGCAGAGGGGTCGACCGTAGGTCGATCCTGAGCCGTCGTTCGAACTCACCTAAAGTATGCACCTAAAGTAAATAAGTATGCACCTTCCTTTCAACCTTTCAAATGTTCCGTGAGATGATTCGTCATTTCACGAAGGTCAAGCTTGTCGCCCCTCCTCTCAAGTTGGCCAGGTGCAGTAGTAAGTTGGTTTCCTATACTCTCCAGTCTCCACCTCACATAGCAAGGTACGCCCTGCTCATTGGGGATTGTTCTGAGCCAGGAGTCTAATTTTCTTCTGAAGATGTTCACTGCAACACCTCTCATGTTCTTTAGGTCTTTGGGCAGCTGATAAACAGTTTTGTTCTTCTCACAAAAAACTTTTTTTTCAGGGTTAAGGATGTTCCCTCTCTAGCCTTTAATTTGGGAACACGACACAATGTTCCTGTTCTACTTTTCACCGTTGTTTAGGGAATTACAGGGCTCAGAGTAAGATTTGGGACTAGTTTCTCCATTATTTTCCAAGTGTAAATAATGGTGTATCTCTCTCTTCTCCTTTCCAGTGAATATAGGTTTAATTCACGTAACCTTTCCCTGTAATTTAGGTCTTTGCACCCATTGATCTAGGCTGTGAAGCTTCTCTGAATCCCTTCTAGCTGTCTAATGTCTTCTTTTTTATATGAGCATGTTAGGATCGAGAAGTATTCCAATTTGGGTATGATCAGTGTTTTCAGTAGAGGAATAATTATATTCCTATCCCGTCCTTTGAAGGTTCTCAGTATCTGCCCAGTTATTCTCTTTGCTCTGTTTACTGCAATCTTATTTCCTGTTTCAAATTTCGCATCATTAGTCATTACAACTCCTAAATCTTTTGCTTTTGAATTTCTCTGAATTTCCTGTCCATTTGAGATATAATATTATATGGATTTTAGGTCCTCTCTTTTTCCGTACCGTAACAGCTGAAATTTCTCGATGTTAAACTTCATAGTGTTGTCTTCCGTCCACTTGTAGATTCTGTTCATGTTGGTTTCTAGAGATCCTATATCTTCCGGGTTTCTTATTTTTCTACTGATCTTTGTGTCATCGGCAAAGGATGTTACTGTGCTGTCTCTGGTAACGTCCTCATCTATGTCAGTTAGCATGATTATGAAGAGTAATAGAGCTAATACTGTTCCTTTTGTTGAAGTGAGGACCTCTAATTCTGATGAAGATACTCCTTGTCCTGTAACGATTTGCTGCCGCTCAGTAAGGAAATTATATATCCATTTCCCTACTTTTCCTGTTATTCCCATATATTTCAGTTTATGTATTATGATTCCATGGTCACACTTGTCGAACGCTTTGGCAAAGTCTGTGTATATTACATCCATCATAGTTTTCATTAATTTCCATTGAATCAATAATGTTGTTCTAGTGTTCCACTAGTTGTGATAGGCTTGATCTGCCTGACCGAAACCAATGTTGGTTATCATTTAATTTTTTCTGAGTTTCCAAAACGTCATACATTTTCTGTCTAACTATTCTTTCAAATATTTTAGTGAGATGAGATGTAAACGAAACTGGCCTATAGTTTTTGGCCTCGGATCGATCTCCTCCTTTATATATTGGGATTATGTTCGCGCTTTTCAGGATGCCCGGTATTTCTCCCGTGTCTTGTGGTCGTCTCCATATCCAATATAGGGACTTAGCGAGTGCATTCTTGCAGTTTTTGATCAGTGTTGCATCCCATTTGTCAGGTCCAGCCGCTGAGTGTGCTTTAAGTTTCCCTATAGCTTGTGTAATATCATCTGTCGTAAAGTCAAAGTCCGTTATACTTTCCCCTCGTAGTTCTTCTTCAAAGAACGCGTTTCTATCGCATATCAGTTTGTCAGTTTTTGGGATGCTGAAAGATGATTCGTACTGAGCTCTTATTAATTCAGATACTTCTGTTAGATCATCAGATAAAGCACTGTCTTCGTTTTTCAAAGGTCTGATAGTCGCATGGTTTTTCGATTTCCTTTTTGCAAAATTAGAGAAGTACTTTGAGTTAACCTTTATCGCCTCTATATCGTCGTCTTTTTCTTTTGTGTAATGCTTCTCAATTACTTCCTGTATGAATCTACAGATCTACAGAAGCTAAGGCTAACAAAGACCCTAAGATCCACTCTAAGGTTAGCCCGAGAGAAAGGAAGGAGTAGGGGGTTAAGAGAAGAAAATAAGGGGTTAAGTAAGTAGCAACACCTATCACTCGTGGGTTAACATTCATTCAGAAAAAGAGAAAAAAGACTCACCATCATCATCCGCCGGCCACTGCCGACAAGTCAGAAAAATAGTCGGAGAGAATAGGAGAAGGGTGTAAGATGAAAAGAAGCAAAATAAGAACGCTTACAAACCATGCAAACACAGTCTTAACTCACTCTCATACCATGCAAACTACAAACATGCAAGAAAAGAGTTAAGACATGCAAAGTAAGGAGAGGATAAGAAAAAAAAAGTAGGTAAAGTTAAACAAAAAGTGGGTTAGTTTACGCTACGAGCTACATCTACGTTCGCGTTAGTCTAATTTTCTTATTTTTTTCATTTAATTTTATTGCTGGCATCACACGCTGGCATGTCATAAGCTGGCATTAATTGTCAACAGACTCATCCTCGACCACCACCCCCAGAGCTCCTGTTGTTAATTATTTTTTTTATTTTAAACAACGTTGATATTTTTAAAATGTCTGTCAAGAGGGTTCTTAAACACATTAACGCTGGTAGAGTTCACGACGGGCGCGGGAAGATTATTCCATTTATCAATTACTTTAAACGTAAAGAAGTTTTTAGCGATATTAGTAATGAAACGTCGGCCACGCAACTTAAATCCGTTATTATGAGTATTACTATTATCGAAAGTGAACAATTTGTCAAAATTTACGTTATCGATGTTATTAACGATTTTGAAAACTTCACTAAGCTCCCCCCTTAATCTTCTAGTTTCGAGTGAATACAGGTCTAACTCTTTAATCCTATCTTCATAAGGCTTGTTGCGCAATGACGGAATTATTTTCGTGGCACGACGCTGAACCCTTTCTAACCTATCACTATCCTCACGCAAGTACGGGCACCAAAACTGAACGGCAAATTCTAAATGAGGCCTGACTAGGGACTTGTAAAGGGGCAATATAATATCCTTCGATTTAAATTCGAAATTACGCGCTATGAAGCCTAACATCCTATTAGCTTTTGCGCAAAACTCCAGGCACTGGTTCCTAACCTTTAAATCCTTAGATACGCGTACGCCTAAATCTACTTCCTCGTGAACGCTCGCCAACTCCCTATCATCCATCGTGTACGTGTAATTATTGTTACGAGAACCTACATGCAAAACTTTACATTTGTCTACGTTAAATTACATCTGCTACTTATCCGTCCACTCCATAATCCTATTTACATCGTCTTGGAGCCTATTTCTATCGTTCTCGTTAACAACCTTACCGCCTATTTTAGTATCGTCCGCGAATTTTGACACGTTACTAGTCAATCCTACATCTGTGTCGTTCATGTAAATTAAGAATAACAATGGGCCTAACACTGAACCCTCTGGGACACCGCTACCTACATCAATCGATACTCTGCAGTTTATCATTTAATATTTTTCTAATGTTATCTTTACAGTTACTTAATTTTGCAGTCACTCTTTTTCTCATTCGGAACAATGACCTCTTTTGTCTCTCGAACCTGCTTCTCTTTCCTCTATGTTGTATTTTTGGACATGTCTTTCCACAATTTCTAACGTCTTCTGCTCTAAAGTTATTAGCATCTCTTCCGTTGTCTTGGCCTCGAAAATTGTTTTCCAATCTATTACTTCCATACTGGATGCAACATCTTCCCAGTTTATAGCTTTGGAGGGAAAATTAAAAATTTCGAATTTGCTTCTTTCTGCTGTTCGTGTTCTTTCATTTCCTGTTGCTTTTATATTGGTTGTTATTTCAATGATATACATATGATACAATGATATACACATTTCATGTGTATATATATATATATATATATATATATATGAGAAAATCATATCACGACTTAGTATGTACTTTTCTCAGAGATTTGCTTGTACAGATGCTGTTCAGGACTTTCTATCCCCATAGAAGCAATCAGTTTACAAATAAAAATACCCGATAGTGCACAATTTTCTGGCGACACTCTGACGGCTGTGCGATAAGTTGGTGCAAAACTCTAAAAACATTTCCCCCTCCCCCTTGAAAACTCATCCCTCCTTTCCATATATATATATATATATTAGTCATAAAGCCCAAACAGACCCCCGTGCACGCATAAACATACATACTGTATATAGAAAATATTATATAGCTCAGATTTACTTTACTTTTATTCATTTAATATAGTTCAAATTTGTTCTTTATTTCCATTTACTGTACATAAGAAAATTTATTTAAATTATATATTTATATTTTGTTGTTATACTGTATTTTGTTTGTTTTTGTCTGGACTCGTGAGAGAATTATTATTATTATTATTATTATTATTATTATTATTACTGAATTAAAAAAATCTGAGGGTATATATATTGGGTCTACAAATAAAAAGGGACACCTTTTAAATCCTTCATATCTCAGCAAATACGGTACATAGAACCATGAAATTTTAGTATGTTAGTACTAGTTAATTTTATGGTTTGTATGCCATCTTTTAGCAGTTTAGCTGAGAAATTGGATTTATTGCGAATAATCCAGAAAAATCTTGCTAATCATAGGTTGAGGTTGATAATTAAAGCGATTTTTTTAACTTAAGCAACCTGCAAGCGGTTTGTACAAGCTTATCAAGAAAATGGATAAAACAGGAGATAACAAAAGAATATCAGGTAGCGGTATTAAATTTGGCCACAAACAGTCCTGATTTAAATCCTGTCGATTACGGCCTCTGGTAAAATTTGTTACAGAGAATTTATCGGGTCAAAGTAAGAAATGTCGTTCATTTACGACAGCTTCTTCTGGAAAATGGGATGAGCTACCACAAGAACAAATCAATAAAGCCATAGGTGAGTTCGGTTCTAGACTGAAAAAGGTTGTAGAAGTTCGTGGTAAACATATAGAGCAGTTTTTTTAACATCAAGGTAGCACCATATGTGAGTACTTTGTAAATTTTTATCTGCACATACAATGCAGTAGTTGTGTAAATGGAGAATTTCCAGTGGCACAAAGAAATGTTCAGTAAATCTGTAATTTTTATTAGTTTTCATTGAAATCCGCTCACCATATAGGAAATTTACTAAGTTGTGGGGTGTGAAAAAATATTGAAATTTGACCATAACTTTGGATTTTACAGCCAAAGTTCGGGGTCTACCTTTATTTTTGCCGACCCGAGATATATATATATATATATATACTCGTATGTATATGAAAATGAACAATTAATAATTCCTATATAATCCTTATATGGATCATTATATTCATTGTGTTCATACAGTACTTATGTTTGTATGGTTTTTATGTTTGAATGTTCATTTTTACATGAGAAACCAAAATCGCCTGAGCGAGTTTGGATAGAATTTCGATTTTTTGCTTTCCATTTTTCTTCAGTGTCACAACCATGCGACCTACCATTTCTATGGTTGAGCAGTATTCATGTTTGTGCCAATAGAAGTTCACTGTGAGAAGCGAATGTCCCTTAACTGCGCCTCTCTAATTCGTCTCCTTTAATTTCTCCCAATAATGACTTGTACGGTACGTACAAAGTAAATAACTATGACGTCATAAAAGTAACTTAATTTCCTTCACGTTTTCCATACTTTGAACACTGAATCACGTGTTTAGTATGTGGACATCTTCCGTATTCAATGTATGGTAAATTCTTTAATAATAATAAAAACTTCATTCTCTATAAGTCATTATTTATATGTTGTGTCCAGTCTTGTGTTATGTAGTATAAATATTATTATTCGACCATATTCATCCATACATCCATATCCTATCTTGACCGTTATCTTTATTAATTTTATTACTTATCCATTCTCCTAGGTATTGTCTACTGATGCCCTATCAACCTATCAGCCCATGTTTACTCGTGTCTATATTACGCACACAACCTATTGTGTTACGTACCGATATGTGTACAATACTTTGTGCATTCGTACATGTCCCCTGATGATCATGCTTACGTACATAGTTACGTACATGTAAATTCGTCCACATGTATTCTTTTTACTTTTTTTTTAAGTGCGTTCACCTCTCGCAATAAACTCGAAAATGGTTATGGAAGTCTACGCAATTCGATGATCACAGCACAAATTGACATCTGAAAACGTAAAATCTCCTCTCGCTCTGATTCGAATTTCTAAAACATTATTGTGTGTGTTATGTTATATCTATATATATATATATATATATATATATATATATACATACCGTATATGCCCATGTACTTTGTGTTATATTCCTAACATCTTAATTGTCTATAAATATGAAACACTGTAAAACAAAACAAAGCTATAATTAACTGTTTAATTGTAATTAACTGTAATACTTTAATATAATGTAATTAATGCACTTTAATGAAACTATAATTAATGATAATAATTTATAATGTAATTAATGTACTTTAATTAACGATAATAATTTAATATAATGTAATTAATGTACTTTAATAAAACTATATTGACGATAATAAGCGAATGTGAATTAATTGGTAATTGTAATTGTAATAAACCAAAATTACGACGTACTCAGTGAGGTACTTGGGGTTGTACTCCATGTACGACCCGACATTATGTCGCCGTTTAGGAATGTATACTCGGCGATACTGTTATAACTTTTTTATTATTATTTTTCCAAAAGGGATAAATTTTGATGTGCTTTCTACTTTGCCAAATAATTGGTGACTTGCTCTTTTTTAAATTTCTTAGACATTTTTAGATTTAGCTTAATAATGAATCCTGAGAAACTTTTTGCAATGTTCATAAATTGTACATATTCTCTTTTCGTTATAAAAGATGAAGTCATGTCTTGCCTAAGCATTTAATTTAAATCTTAAACCTTTAATTTTTACTCATATACATATTTTAGTGTAAAGATGCATAGTTCAATTTCCACTTTTAGTTAACTTGGCAGATCATGATAACATCAGATCTGAAAATACGCGGTTTAAGATAAAAATATGGCTTCATCTTCAAATATCTTGTTTGCTCGTTTAAACATTACCACAGCTAAAAGATTTATTTTATTTTCAAATATTGTGCAAAAATAATGCAGCCTCTTCAATATTTAATGATGATGATGTTAGTAGAATCGGGGTATATAAACCCCAATAATTTCTTCCATGTTTATTTTTATTTAAACTACGAGGCTAGCATTACCTGTAACATTTTAGCAGTAAATTACAGTAAAGAAAAAGTCTTTATCTTCTCCTTCGAGCCGTGCTCTCTTCAGAAAACCTAGTCATTAAAATCTCCCGAAACGTTACAAGAAGAATCGGGCGGAACCCTCAGGGAATTTAATAAGCCTCTCAAAATCATCAGAGCCACTAAAGAAGAACTCGGAGAGTAGTATAGAAGAAACTACTGCAAGTAACAGATCCGTTGCTGCCTCCTAACCAGAAACCCCGTCGACTTCGAACCAACTCAGGCCACAGACGGAGGGGTTAACATATATATCGCTGAAATTAATGGATCTCCGAACAGCGAACAAAGCACCAATCAAGCGCTTTATTTCACGTAAACCTCAAGTGAATGGCCGGATACAGGTTCAAGCCACGCCAGCTGTCACAGTACAACCAAAGAGAACACTACGTTCTGTATGTAGGAGGATCGTTCTTACTCGTCCGTCGTCTGAAGGGAGCGTTTTCCCCGCATATAAAATGACCGTTTGCGTATCTAGTCTGCATTCACCATTCATTTTTTCCCAGTGTGCGATTCAATTGTTTACAATACACAATGAATTCTAACATCTATAGCGATGTGTCTTTGTAAGTGGCGTTTCTCTCATAGGTTATAGATTTTTTCGTGGCATAATTTTGCATTCGCTGTTTTGTATATAGAGCTAAATTTATTCGCAAGTGACGTATTTGTATATTGAAATGTCTGTTTTTGAAGATGACGATATTATGCGAGTAATATTTCGTGCATTGATTTACAGGAATGAATATATATATATATATATATATATTATACACATGTACGCACACTGAATCGGGAGTACTGTTATTTTAAACTGCAGATAATCATCAGCTTTTTGCAGCTGAAGAGGTTGACAGCGTTTGTGGAATCACACAATCAGTTGCAATAGACACTAGGAATCCTCCATATTGTTCTACGCACAAATTGTATGTTGAAAATTGGATGTTCGCATTAGATCTCTGCGTTTTCACTCAATGCGCTTAAATTCTGTTTCATTTTGAATTGTGAGTAAAAAAGTATACTCGCATAGCCCTTTCATGCATAAAAGTTTAATTTTTTTAAATTTCTTCGGGTGAATCTAGTCGAGTCGCGTTATATATACACACGAAGGTAATTCAATAAGTATCCGCACTTTTTATTTTCACAATTTTATTTTTACATCTGATAATTATAAACACATCACTTCTGAACATAGTCTCTAGTCTCCTGTTTCTCAATACACTTAGTCCAGTGATCTACAAGCTTCCCAATGCCTTCACCAAAGAATGTGTTTGGCTGTGTACGTAGCCAGTCATGCACCGCTTCCTTCAGGTCATCATCGCCTTGGAATCGCTGACCTCTCAAAGCGTCTTTTAGTGGTCCAAACAGGTGAAAATCCGAAGGTGCCAGGTCTTGACTGTAAGCTGGATGGTCAAGAACTTCAAATTTAAGTTCTTGAAGGCATTTTCTAGTCTGTGCAGCGGTATGGTGGCGCGCATTGTCGTGTAACAGAATAACATCTTCCGACAATCTCCCTCTTCTTTTTGCGCGCATTGCTTGTTTTAACTCATTCCGAAGCATGTCAGATACGATGCACTTGTTACTGTACTTCCACGCTCCCAAAACAGTGTTAACATAACTTTACATGCTGACGGCTGCGCTTTGAACTTCCTTGCAACAGGAGATGTTGGATGCTTCCATTGCCTGCTCTGTCGTTTGCTTTCTGGTTCATAGTGATGGATCCAGGTATGGACGTCTGCTCTCGTCTTTTGGCGCGGTATCATAATGAAAGTGAAAACTTTTTAGAGCGCATTATCACTGGAGATGAAACCTGGATCCATCACTATGAACCAGAAAGCAAACGACAGAGCATGCAATGGAAGTATCCAACATCTCCCGTTGGTTGCAAGGAAGATCAAAGCGCAACTGTCAGCAGGTAAAGTTATTCTAACACTGTTTTGGGATATAAGAGGCCCTATCCTTGAACATTATCTAGAGCGTGGAACTACAGTAACAAGTGCATCGTATTCTGACATGCTTCGGGATGAGTTAAAGCAAGCAATTCGCACAAAACGGAGAGGGAGATTGTCGGAAGGTGTTATTTTGTTACACGACAATGCGCGCCCTCATACCGCTGCACAGACTAGAAAATGCCTTCAAGAACTTAAATTTGAAGTTCTCGACCATCCAGCCTACAGTCCAGACCTGGCACCTTCGGATTTTTACCTGTCTGGACCACTAAAAGACGTTTTGAGAGGTCAGCGATTCCAAAGCGATGATGATCTGAAGGAGGCGTTGCATGACTGGCTACGCACACAGCCAAAAACATTATTTTGTGATGGCATTAGGAAGCTTGTAGATCGTTGGACTAACTGTATTGAGAAACAGGGAGAATATGTTGAGAACTGATGTGTTTATAATCTATCAGATGTGAAAATAAAATTGTGAAAATAAAAAGTGCGGATACTTGCTGAATTACCCTCGTGTGTATATATATATATGTGTGCGTGTATCATATATATATATATATATATATATATATATATATATATCAGGGTTGGGTCGAATAACTTCCAAAATTAACTACTTAATTTAAGTTAAATTGAGATTCTTACCAATTACGTTAAGTTAATGCAAATTTAAATAAAATTAACAAGTTAAGATAATTCTGAAAGTTAATCCATTAAGCTAATCAATTAACGTTTTCTTTCATGGAAGTAGTCTGTAGAATCATCATTATATATAACTGATGAAGTTATGATAAACTGGCAATTATGTGGGATCATCTTGTATGTTTGGTTGTCAATAGCTGATAAATTATATGTATCTTTTGCATATTATAAAGGGCAAGACATAAGGATAATTTTTTCTATAAGCTCGTATTATTTTTCTGTTTCTTATGAATAAATTAAATTTCTTTATGGTTTCAACTCAACTTTTTCCAAGAAATCTCAACTTTTAGGCATATAATTGTTTTCCACTGTAAAAATGAAGGTAAATTGAATTTAATAACAAATTGTTTTCTAAACACTATGTTTTATATTGTACACTGTTGACACTTATTGGCAAATTAATTGAAAATTAATTGAAGTTAATCAATCAATTTGGAGATATTTCAGTTAAGCTAAACTTTTTTAAAAATTTAACTAGTTAAGTTTAATTAATTAATCGGGTAATCGGCAAAAAATTAAGTTAATTAACTTAATTGACCCAACCTTGATATATATATATATATATATATACAGGGTGGGCCGTAAGTTTCCATACATAGGAAAAATAAACATTTTGTTATGGACAACCATTTTTATTTATATAATATGCTCTACATGGTTGCCATTGTTTTGAAAACACATTTCAATACGTGTTCCCCACTGTTGATGAACACGCATTAGCACAGTTGACGTTATGCTTGTAATGGCGTTGGTGATACGTTCCTTTAGATGATTTATGTCTCGTATCTTTTCCTGATACACCATGGGCTTCAAGTGCCCACAAAGATAGAAATCAAGGGGGGTGAGATCTGGGGATCTGGGAGGCCACTCCACAGGACCACGCCGACCAATCCAAGCATCCGGAAACTGCTGATCCAAATACCGACGCACGTGAAGACCATAATGAGGTGGAGCTCCATCTTGCTGGAAGTAAACTGGGAAGTTACCTTCCTCGTTTAGTAGGGATGGGAAAATCTCTTCTTGCAACATGTTAAGATACCTTTCGGCATTAAGATTTCCACTGACAAAAATTGGTCCAATAATTCTGTCACCCCATATCCCGGCCCACACCATCACTTTACCGGCACCTTGCATCTTCGTCGGACTCAGCCAGTTAGGGTTAGCATTACTCCAATAACGTATGTTTTGCCGATTAACCTCTCCATTGACGTAAAAATTTGCTTCATCAGTAAACAAGATCTTACGTCAAACGCATATTCTTAGGGTATCTGAAACATAAAAACAAACGTTTAATTTTTCCTATGTATGGAAACTTACGGCCCACCCTGTATATATACACACACGATCGGAGTCATCGACATTTTATTATGCAACTAAATTGCAGAACTAATTACACAGGCCTACGAATGAGAACTTTGTAAGAGTTGGTTTCTTACTAACAACTGATTTTATATAATTTAACTACGCTGATTTCAAATAAGGTGTCTATTTTTTTTCTATCACGTAAGGATTTTTTGCAAACTGCAAGGAAAAAAACAACAACATAAATAAATATTATTTATTTCAGTTTACATTAGGTACCTATTTCGCTTTGTTATACTAATTACAAATGCAAACAACTTTTAAAAAAAAGAAGCCTATTAACGTCAATTACATATTCATCTTTATTTGTCATGAGTTTTCTTGTGAGATCTATGGCTTTTAGTCTCGAATGTACGCGCTGTTCCTTTTCTTTTATGTAATAATTCTGGAATATCCCGTTTCAACATCCAGCTGTAATCAGCCATCATGCTAATGTCCCACCTTCCCTGATGTCTCTTCTCCATTTCTTTGATGTCTTGGTAAAACCAAGCATTTATAAGCATTTGTAGGCAGTAGTTTATAATTAAAATTTAATGAAAATTACTTACATAGGTAATATGAAATATGACATTTTGTGAAAAATCTGTACGTGATGGCGAAAAATTAATAGTATTTTAGGAATCAGCGTGCAAAAATTATTACACAAATGATAACATTTTTCGGACAACAAAACCTTCGCAGGCCTGTTATTTATTTTGAAATGTGTGTAAAATTTGCTATAAAGAGAATAACTTTCTTTTCTAAAGCAGTGGAGATGAAGTGGTACGTTTTGTAGAAGCGTTGCGGAACGGTGTGAAGGAAATCAAACGTTGCGCCAATGATGTGGTAGAGAGTAAAGGACCAGAAGTTTTACAACACAATCGTCAGCCATGTAGCGAACCACAAAGCCAATGCGAATTGATTGCAAAAATAATGAAGTTTTTTCCTGTATTACCAGAAAAGGATAAGAATGAACGTCGATTATATTACGCTGTTTATTACATTACACTTTAAAATAGTTACAGAACATAATACTCGTCTTAAGCCTTACACAAATTAATATTAGATGGTACATTTTATAAATTTACCCAAAGTTAAAAGCTGTATAGCTCACTGTGCAGATTTGGTACACTGTAAAATAATTGCTGAAGATATATGTCGTTACAATTATATTTATATTTATATGTATACATAAAACTTCATACATCACACCGGGTAACTACAAAAGGGAACCGCTTTTTTATCTGGTGCATACAACCTTATCGTCACTTCCAGGTTACATGAGTCGTATAATTTTAAAAAGTTTGTAAATTCGTTCCCGCAGACCATATGCATGAGATAACACAAACGGTACTCCCGACATACATTGCTGTACAAACTCTGGAAACGATAGGGATTCCAAGCTATTTGTGTAATTTGGAGTTGTTTGAGAAATTTTGCAATAATAGCATCACTCCATGGATGCTCACCCAGTGAATTAAAGCAGTACATTCGCTCCCTATTTTTAAAATAAACGGCTATCCAATGGAGCCTTTCCCCCTGTTAACGTCTGTATTCACGATAAGTGCGCCGCAGTCTCTCGTGGGTGGAAGCTTCACCGTTTCATTCTTCGCAAACACTCCGATAAATTTGGCGCGTATGAAGCGGTCGCTCTTCATCACCCTCTGGAGTGTAACCGTATTCATTTTAAAAAGTCCGTCACAACTCCCCCAAAGCGGTCAACCTTTATTAGTGCTTGCGACTCAAGATAAACTACTATATTAATAGGAGCGACTATCGTGTTGTCGAATTCAAGTCTGAGTGAGATATTTCCGCTCTTCTGGAGACTTACGTGTGTATTTATACTCCCGCTGAAGTCGGGTGAGAGATCGAAAGGGTACAGGGTGGCCCTCTAACTGAATTCATTCTGCGTTACATCGGTTCCTAAACCGTCACAGCCACCGAAACTCTGTGCTAGATTGTTATATGTTCTCGCGCAAAGCAAAGTGAAATTCGCTATCTGTGGAATAACTCGTTTCCATTGTCATGCCTAAAACTACCCCATTGACATACAGTTACATTTCTAAGGCCGAAATTTTCGAATTTAAATGCAGATTTTTTTGTATTTTCCATTCACAGAAGCGTGTTCCTGCATTCCAATTAATATCCTTTTAGGCAGAATCCCAAGAGCAACATTTTCTATTTGGTTAGATGTTAAACCTGAAGGGACTGTAAACACCTTCATCTGGACTCTATTAATTGAGTATTTCACTGTGACATATAGTAAATTTTTCTCAATTTCCATCTGTTTAGCAGAGCTTAATTTCACACAACGTAAGCGGAGATATGTCTCCATAATTTGCATCACCATAGGCTTCGCATCCTCTTCTTTGTCAGCACCACCCTGATTTAAACAAATCTCAGGGATCGTACGGGTGAGTTTTAATTTCATATCAACCCCATTCACAAACAACTTCTGGAACGAGAAATCAGTGTGCAGACGTCCATAACAGTCATAAATCTTCTTAGATTTTTTAAACTTGCTCTTTATACTATTTTTATCTTTAGGCTGATAATAACCTTCACCAGTTAAAAAGGTGTCCTTCGCTTCTTTTGAAAAGTTGAGTACATTTTCCAGATAGGATCTTAGGTGGTAGTAGTCAGACCCAGCCGAGATGTTGACCTGATTTAAATACACGTCACACTGACAGAATATGGTGTGTAGGAAGTGCGTCTCTGGATATACAACGTAGTCGTTTTCGCAAGCCAACCCACCTGAATGCGCTATTTGTAGTTTAGCGTACATGTGCACAGAGCTTGGGATCACGAATTCTATGGGAGAACTCGGTGAGCTAATGGTGTTTAACGGATTAATTGTAATAAAGTCGCTGTGTTCTCTAGATATTTGTGTAGGAGGCATATCAAAGAGGGTTAGTTCGGATTTACAACATTGCGAACTACTCGGATGGATGAAGCGTGCCATGACAACCTTAGCTTGTATCAGTTAAAAAAGTGGTTTCATGCGCTTAGAACATTTCTTTTTTTTTATGTTCTTTTACGTTTAACGCCACGAGTTGGCAACCCCTTCTTCTTCCTCAGTAAAGTGCGCTTTTTCTTCCGATTTTTATTTCTGCCACCAAGCATTTTTCTCTTCGCATCTTTGATGATTTCGTCCCGCGTACGTTTTAAATGTTTTTTGAAGCTTCTTTGGGCTTAGTTCCTGCCATTATGATTCCTACCGTGTTAAGACCTGATTGTAATGCTTTGATGCCGAGATATCTGGCACCACTCTTCAGCAAAGGGATAGCTGTACGCAGTGTAGTTAAAAAATTGATCCAATCCCTCTCTCACGCTGATATCTCACCCCTCGGAAGACTGTGAATGTCCTTTGGGTCATTCTTTCGCCGGACGACCGAAGTGAAGCTTCAGTGTTAAGCCCTCGTCACCGAATAGAAACTTTTTCCCCTCAATCGTTCGTATATATATTGAGATACTGATTAGTAGGTAAGTTGCGACTTTGACATGATGAGGCTTGTTGTACGTAATGTTAAAGCTCTTTCTTCTATGATTGAGAATGTGAGCGATACGCAGCAGCAGCCTGGTTAGGTTAATTGAATGCCCGATTAGGTTAATTGTATGTCCTCTACAATTGGTTAGGTTAAATCGTGAGATTTTCTTGATATTTTCGTCAGTTTTTCGTTAGTTTTAACGAACATATCACGACTTAAACTGACTAATCGTCAAGAGCGTACAATTGACCTAACCGGGAATTCAATAAGTTTAGTGTAGTTTTCGATATATATATATATACTGTATATGCCAGGTTAGGTTAATTGAATGCCCGATTAGGTCAACTGAATGCCCCATTAGATTAATTGAATGCCTTGTTAGCTTAATTATACGCCCTTGACGATTGGTTAGGTTAAGTCGTGATATTTTCGTTAGTTTTAACGAAAACATCACGACTTAACCTAACCAATCGTCAAGGGCGTACAGTTGACCTAACCGGATATTCAATTAATCTAACCGGGCACATATATATATATATAGCGTTCAACTTCCACCGGGCAACGCTAGTTTTATTTATTTTTATTGGGTTCAGAATCCGAACTGAGCCTTGAACGGCCAAGCTCTGAGGGGCTACTTTAACTTATAGCCTACTTCAACTAAATTTTCAACGAAATGTCTCATTTTTCAACGTTGAAAATTAAGGTGTACCTCATTATTCAACCGTTGAAAAATGAGGTGCACCTCATTATTCAACGTTGAATAATGAGGTATACCTCATTTTTGAACGACCTCATTTTTCAAAGTTACACCGGCTTACTTTTTTTACGATTTCGTATACTAAATCAGACGTAAGATTTGAACTTTTCAGACTCCCATTTGAGTCTCACAATATCCTCGGTTGTGTCATAATGGCCGGTCCTGTGTTACTTTTGTACTGTACATAGTACTGTAACTCACCGCTCCAGGCTGAGCGCATGGTATCGTCCCGAGTTACTCCTTCCTTTTCACATTTATCTCGCTTCTAAGAACCATAAAAACGGATCCTTTCTTGTCAATACCTAAAAACTTGGTGGCCAATTGAAATTCACATTTTCCAACCTCATATGATTCACGACCCAAATCAGTGGGACCATGCACTTCTGTTATAAAGTTGGACAGGGTATTGTTAAGATGTACAGACACGGAGGCAGAGGACGGTAGTGTGACCTAGCATTTTACCAGGTACATTTTTCTCCTTCTTGAGCCTTTGCTTCCTAAATTTTTTTAAATTTTAAACATTTTTTTTTGCAAATTAAATGTCACTTTCTGCAACTCCTCGCCATAAAAGCCCCTGCAAATTCTTCCCCATTCAAATCTTCCACTTAATACATCAGTTGACGAAGGCCGAACCTATGTCAGTTAAGGAAAGCCGAATCTATACTAACCTTGAAGACGTTAGTAATTTGAAGGGTGAGGAACATAGTTTCTAGTATAAGTAGCTTATCGGGGAGGTTAGACAGAGTTGAGGAAGGGGTTAAGGTTTGTCCGAGATTAGTAGATGGGGAGAGATTTTGAGAAGTTAAGGGTGGAGCTAAGCCACGTACTTTAAGTGATAGGAATCCCCCCCCTATCGAGGTTTCGAGCACTTTCGCCCAGTTGGATAGGAATGTGAACGAGGGGGGAAACTATTTTAATTGGGGACTTTTTAGTGCGCCATATGGATAAGGAGTTCGTTGAACGGAATCCAACCAAGAGGGGGAGGGTCTGTCTACCAGGGGCCAGGGTTGACAGAATTAGAGACGAAGTAGATAGGATTGATGTTGCCTCCTGTCACTCGATGGTGACGATGGTAGGGGGCAACGACTCGTATAGGCCCGATACGAGAGTGCCTGACCTTTTGGATAGATATAGGGGGTTAATTAGGTCCCTGAAGGCAAGATCAGTTAGGTCTTTAGTTCTAGGTATTACCCATAGGCACGGTTTGTGTCTTAGGATTACGTCAAAACCAATATTTTTGAATACTAAACTTGAGATTTGTGCTCAGGAAAATGTACACTTCGTAAAGCTGTGGTCAGAATGTAGTGATCCTCGCCTTTTTATAAAAGATGGGGGGTACATTTCAATGAAATAGGGAATGCTAGGCTAGGTAGGTTAATCGATGAGAACGTTCGAAAGCTGTATAAGTCGAAGCCTTCTTTAAACGTTGTGGGTCCAGGAAACGCCGGCCCGACGTGAAAAATAGATTAAAACGCCGATCCGTGGTAAAAAATAATCTTTCATTGTAACGCGTATAGTATTAGACATAAATTGAACGAATTTAAGGCGATAATTTATTCCGGCAACTACGATATAGTTGCTATAACTGAAGCGTAGTTAAATACCGTGACTAGGGACTTGTTGGGAGAACTTGATATAGCTCGTTTTAAACTTTTTACTAATGATAGGTTACATAGGATTGGTGGCGGCGTTTTGCTGTACATACGTAATTCCCTTAGGGCTATCGAGGTTAAGATAGATTTTCCGGCAGCAATTAATGCGATATGCGTTGAAGTTATGGCGCGTAATATTAATTTTAATTTTGTTGTTGTTTATAGACCTCCCGTTCAACCCCTCGATATCGATACTAGATTTTACTCACCTCTTGGTAACTTTATTAATAATCGGGATAGTATAATTGTCGGAGATTTTAACTGCCCTAATGTTAATTACGAGACTTTTAGTGGTAATGATGAGGGTTTGAGGCTGATTGAATTCATGGAAGATAATTTTTTACTACAGATGGTTACAGAACCAACGTGCGGTGACAATAGGGTAGCCAGACGTCCGGCTTTAGGCGGACAGTCAGCCTTTTGAGCACTCTGTCCTTAGGGGGGCCATTTCCAAATTTCCAAAAAGGAGGACACTACGAATGTGGCCGTACGTTAACATATATAATATACGCACACCGGACAAAAAATTAGTCACCCCTAATAGCACCGATAGTAGGAAGTTCAAGGTCACACAGAGGGCGCTGATGTAGCATTGGTAAGTGACAAGTAGCGGTGACGTAGCACACAGGATCAGATCTGTTTCGTGAGGTGGTGAAGAACAAAGTGTGTGTTGGATATAGTCTGCAAAATGGGTCGTGAGGCAGACGTTACTCAGTGGCAAAAAGGAGCCATCGTGTTTGGCAGAGCCCACGGACACAAAATGTCTGAAGTAGCCCAATTTGTTGGTGTGTCAACGCGTACTGTCCAGCGAGTTTACAAAGAGTGGTGTAGTTCGCAATCAACTGACAATCGACGGCGTAACTGTGGCCGGAAAACAATTCTCGACAATAGGGGCCGCCGCCATGTTTCTCGTCTAGTAACTGCAAATCGTTTTCAAACCAGAGAACAATTGCTCCAAGAAACCAATGAGGTTCTCCAGCGACCAATTTCCGAACGGACATTGCGACGAGAACTGCATGCGATGGACATCTGGAGCAGGGTACCACGGAAGAGGCCGCTGTTAACAGCAAGTCACAAATTGGCACGTTATAAATGGGCTCAGAGGCACAAAAACTGGACTGTGGCAGATTGGAAACGTGTAATTTGGTCCGATGAGTCCCGTTTTTGTTTGTTCTCCAATGATGGGAGGGACGAGTACATCGCAGGTCCAATGAAGCCTTTAATCCTGAATGCGTCGAAGGTGTTGTTCAGGCTGGAAACAAAGTGAAGCGCAGGAATAGACACCCACGGACTCTGGCGGAACTTCGGGACCGGCTGATGAACGAGTGGCAGCAAATCGATGTTCAGTACATGCACAACCTCGTAGAGTCTCTGCCTCGCCGGATTCGTGCGGTTATCAAGGCCAGAGGCGCCGTCACACGTTATTAGGTACATTCTGAGAGGGGTGACTAATTTTTTGTCCGGTGTGCTTATATATGTGAACATACGGCCACATACGTAGTGTCCTCCTTTTTAAATGGCCATACTAGGTGACAATATCTGAGACGGGTTGATGGCGAACGACGATAATATAGTCGAAGGTTTAGAAGTAGGTGAGAGTTTGGGATGTAGTGATCACCAAATTATTAGATTTAAGCTATTGATAGAAAACACTAAGGATAGTAACGTAATAGAAGTCCCTGATTTTCGTAGGGCTAATTTTGATAGTTTTACGGACAGGATAAGAGGAGTGGACTGGGATAACTTATTTATGGGTAATGACGCAAATTTTCATTGGGAGGCGTTTAAAGAAAGTTTTTTGAATATCCAAAGGGAATTTATTCCTCGTAGGACCAAGTGTGCTAGAAATCATGGTAGGCCCAAGTGGTGGACTAGGGAAATAGGCGAGTTCATAAACGAGCGTAACAGAGCGTATAGACTTAATAAGCGCAATGGCAAGGTAACTAACTTTAATAGATATATCGAGCTTAGACGTCAGGTTAAAAGATCAGTTAGGAATACTAAGCGTAATTTAGAGATACTTATAGCTGCGGATAGTAAACATAATCCAAAAAAGTTTTTTGAATACGTCAATAATCGTAAGCTGATAAAAGATAATATAGGCCCTCTCGTGGACGCTATCGGCGCTTTGGCTTCCGACGCTTAGGCGATGGCAGGTATTTATAACAACTTTTTTGCGACAGTTTTTACCGTAGAAGACGTAAATGATGTCCCCGATCTGAAAGACATCGTTCCATTTAGTAGCGAGACTATTTTGATTGAAATAACTGTTTACGAGGGTGACATTGCGCATTATATCGATAAGCTAAAGGTTAGTAAGGTTCTAGGCCCTGACGCGCTTTATCCTAGACATTTGAAAGATTTGAAAGATGTTATCGTAGGTCCCTCAACGAAGATTTTTAATCAGTAACTGGAAGCGGGGATTATTCCTAGAGACTTCAAATTAGCTAACGTTACGCCCATTTTCAAAAAAGGCGACCGCACATAGCTTAACGTCAGTTGTCGGTAAACTTTTGGAATCCGTAGTTAGGGATCGTATCATCGATCACTTAGAAAGTCGCGATTCGATTAATAGTAGTCAGCAGGGGTTTCGACGCCATAGATCTTGTTTAACTAATTTGTTAATTTTATAACGAAATAGTGCGCGTAGACAATAGGCATAGAGCGGCTGACGTTATTTATTTAGACTTTAAGAAAGCGCTCGATACAGTTCCGCACAGAAGATTAATTGCGAAGGTTAAAGCGCACGGTAAACGCGGTCAGGTAGTTAACTGGTTAGAGGAATGGCTTCGTGCTAGCAAACAGAGGCTCGCTGTTAATGGTAGTGAATCGGGGTGGTTGGATGTAGGTAGCGGTGTCCGTCAAAGTTCAGTGTTAGGCCCATAGCTATTCGTAATCCACATTAACGATATAGATGCAGGGTTGACCAGTACCGTGTCAAAATTCGCGGACGATACTAAAATAGACGGTAAAGTTCTTAACGTGGACGATAGAAATAGGCTCCAAGACGATGTAGATAAGATTATGGAGTGGGCGGATAAGTGGCAGATGCAATTTAACGTGGACAAATGTAAAGTATTGCATATACTGTAGGTTCTCGTAACAACAATTACACGTATACGATGGATGATAGAGAGTTAGCGATCGTTGACGAGGAAGTAGATTTAGGCGTACGCGTATCTAAGGATTTAAAAGTTAGGAATCAGTGCCTGGAGTCTTGCGCAAAAGCTTATAGGATGTTAGGCTTCATAGCGCGTAATTTCGAATTTAAATCGAAGAACATTATATTGGCCCTTTACAAGTCCCTAGTCAGGCCTCATTTAGAATAAGCAGTTCAGTTTTGGTGCCCGTGTTTGCGTGAGGATATTGATAGGCTAGAAAGGGTTCAGCGGCGTGGCAGGTTGGAAAGGGTTCAACGTCGAGCCACGATACTAATTCCGTCAGTACGCAACAAGTCTTACGAAGGTAGGATTAAAAAGTTAAATTTGCATTCACTCGAAAACTAGGAGATTAAGGGTGGAGCTTATTGAAGTTCTCAAAATTGTTAATAAAATCGATAACGTAAATTTTGACAAACTGTTCACTTTCGATAATAGTAATACTTGTATTACCGGATTTAAGTTGCGTGGCAGACGTTTCATTACTAACATCGCTAAAAACATTTTTACGTTTAAAGTAATTGATAAATGGAATAATCTCCCTCGTCCGTCGTGAACTGTACCAGCGTTAATATGTTTAAAAACGGTTTGGATGAGCATTTTAAAGATATTAACGTTGTTTAAAATAATAAAATAATTAGCAACAGGAGCTCTGGGCGTAATGGTTGAGGATGAGTCTGTTGATGATTAATGCCAGCTTGTGACATGCCAGCGTGTGATATGCCAGCAATAAAAAAAAATTAGACTAACACGAATGTAGATGTAACAGGTAGCGTAAACTAACCCACTTTTTGTTACACTCTTCATACTTCTTTTTTTTCTTTTATTATCGTCTCTTTACTTGCATGTCTGTAGTTTGCATAATATGACAGTGTTTGAGTTAAGACTGTGTTTGCATGGTTTGTAAGCCTTCTTATTTTACTTATTTTCATCTTTCACCCCTTTCCTATTCTCTTCGACTATTTTTCCGACTTGTCAGCAGTGGCTGGCGGATGATGATGGTAGGTCTTTCTTTCTCTTTTTCTGAATGAATGTTAACCCACGAAAGATAGGTTTCGCTACTTAACCCCTTATTCTCTTCTTTTAACTCTCTTCTTTCTCTTCGGCTAACCTAAGAGTGGATCTTAGGGTCTTTGTTAGCCTTAGCATCTATAGATCTGTAGATCATCACTTGGTCGGTAGGGCTCATAGATCTAGCTTTGAAAATCTCACGAGTCGAACCTTGTTCAAATCCTTTCGCGAATTTATTCCCCAAACGCGAGTCTTACATAATCATTGATTTTGAAACGCACAGTGCGTGATGGTGCTCTACGACTATCTTTTTTCACCTCATGCTCTGTTTGCGTACCTCTTTTTAAAATTTCGTTAGGTGATGTGCCAATCGTACGGTGGTGTGAAAGGTTGTAGGATGAGCCAACGGCACCAGAATGTCTATATATCTGTATGTATTTTTATGTGTGAAATAGCGATAGAGACGTTCATTTATGGTACGCTGAACTCTTTCTGCTAAAGATGCCTTATGTATAGAATTGGATGTGTAATAAGTGATATTAAACTGCCAACATGTTCTGAAAAGCTCGGCCTATAAATTCTTTCCCCATATCCGTACAAAAATAACAGGGAATCCTCTTTCCTTCAACATCAGCGCTTTTATAGCTTCAGCAACTGTTTCAGGCGACTTATTTTTCAGCGGAATTAGCCTCAAGTATCTAGAGAATACATCTATTATAAATATAATGTACCGGTAGCCGTCATTTTATATCGAATACCTTTGCATGTCTTTTAGTCTGCTGCCAAAGAGAATCAATCGAGGCAGCTACTATCTTGGCAGTTTTAAACCTTCTTTACACCGGTTTATGAAGTGTATAAGCGTCCTGCTCACGCGAAAACCTCTCAACATCCTTTTTCTCTATTTCCTCACTATAAACACCTCTGTACAGTCTATTAACACCCCCGTAGGAGACTGGATTAGAAATGCCATAATAACTTTTTCTTAATATGTTTGCCATTTGCGTATTTTAGAGGCGCGTAGGTAGGGTTGCGCATTGCTGCTTCGTCTCTCGTTTTCCTCTTCAGAGCTGTTACCTTCGGGGGCGGAGGTGTGCTCTGCTGTGGTACACGCGTTGTTTGCCCCCATCTTTTAATCTATTCAGGTTACCTATTAGTGTTTTTGGAATGTTTATTTGCTGTAGTCTAGCTTTAATATGTTCCCATTCTGTTGATGAAAGCCTGCCCCACTTTCTCAACAAATCATGTACGATATCAATGATGTTCGAACCCTGCACCGTTGACCCTTTAACAACAACCTTATCTGCATCGGATAATAGAGTTTCAGTATCGCCACCATGTTTAACAACTACGGGGAACTCCACCGGTTTCTTATAATTTTCGTACTCATGAAGAAATTTCTGCAGAGATTCTTGGTATAAGATTATTTTCTCATCAGGAGACTTTTCACTGTTTAATAGGTCTAACAATTCGCTTTCCATTCTTTTAAGCCTGGTTTCACGGGGTTCTAGAACCGTATCTGGACCCTTTGCGCTTGGTAGTGAAGCATACACCTCATGTGGAATCACAATTACTTCCTTCATTATATTAAACTAGACAATAAAAGGGCCCAAACCTGAAAATAAGATGGGGAGGAATGATCCCCCTCTTTGTACAATAATTCGCTTTTTCTTCTCCACAGTTTGACTTTTACGAGCGAGTGCGTATATTATGTTCTTGTAACGACGTAAGCGAGACTTTTGAGAGGACTTCATTGGTACATTGCACTTTATAACGTTAAGGCAGATTTCGCAGATGCATTTTAAAAAGTCGAAGTTAATATTTTTAACAAACAGCTGCTAGAGAGTTCGTGGCAGCCGATGAAAGATTTTTATTAATTCACGGTATTTCTTTAACCTCTTTGTCATTCTGGCATATACACCGTTTCAGGTTCGTTTGGAAATATATTCGTTCTTAGAAGCACCCTAAACGTGTTTCGCATGAAGGTCACAAACCAAATATCCGTAACGTTGGCTTGTATGTAGCTTCTTTATAAACTTCCAAAAATTCCTTACGCTGATTCGGGAACATTTGATTGGCTAATACCCCAATTTGTGCCACATCTTTACGTTGTGCGAATATGATATTACGTACTTAGCGATACATCGCGCATATATCTATTTTTGAAAAATTGGTTCTGATTGATGAAGAATACGCTTATGTTAAGATGGTGGGAGAACACTGTAAATATGTCGGCAAACGTCTTATCCATTTCTAACATGAGATCGTCAATTACAATAACCGTGTGCTCTCTCCCCTTTGTCGAATTAACGTCATAATCATCTTTGTGGAACAAAATATCATCTTGGTATTTGTTGAATACGGCTTGGTATGTCGAGCAGCACCATATAACTTTATACACAAAATTTGAGAACAGTTCGTCGTTATCTTTAATGATTTTAAGAATAAACACGGTTTTGCCACAGCGTGTAGGACCGAATATAATGCATGTAGAATAGCTCGATAACCTGAATTTTTCTACAGAATCCATCTCTAACACGTCACACCCTTAAGTGGAACATTTGCAAAATACAATAAAATGTTAAGTGATGCGCCTTTTATTCTACAGTCTTTTTTTCCTTCTTCCCCAGAAACATGAATGATGAGAATGAGGTACTGTATCATCAACATGTCCCCACTGTAGATATTGTCGATGAAGTTCATGATAGCGACGATAGTGTAGTTGTTGTTGAAGCTACAGACTGCACCATCACCCCCGCTAGCGTTCTGGAACCCTCAGCAACGAAAACTGTAGCACCCCCACTCTTCAATTCGAGAAGAAAGCGGGTGCATGATAACATTCCCGTTGTTGAAAAATCTTCCACGTCACGTATAAAGCGTGTAAAACTTTCCATGAGTGCCTCGGCCGTTGGAGTCACAGTAAGTTCTGAAAATGTAATAGAACCCCAGCCCTCTTCGTCTTACAGTACAACCCCTACAGTAGCTCCTACAAATAAAAATGTACCCACTTATTCCTATTCAATACCGCCCCCTACTCTGTCCTCCACCTTGACAGCAACAGCTCAATCTGTAGACAGTAGTAGCATGTCATTCGAACTGGTGCGCAGCGTCACCCCCACCGCACTTCTGACTAGAAAACGGTACGTAGTCAGTGTCGACCCACGATCCATGCATAGGAACAATGTTAAACATGGACTGCGGCGCGTGATTGAGCGCGTTGTGGAATTTGCTCTTCAGAGCAGTGAGGGACGTGAAACCAGGAAGCGGCTGTCCTTCGGGTTCGGGTCAGATGATGGAGATAGAGACAAAGTTTGGGGAATAATACCATACAGACGTCTGGCCGCCGTAGATGTAGAGTACATTTTGGGACGTATAATGCAGACCTCTCAAAGCAGTACCAAATTTAATATGGTAAACTTCACCAAAGATATAGACCGCGTTTTCCGTGTTGCGGGACATACGGCCACGCCTTATACACTTAACTTTGGTAGTTATCAAATATTCAGAAACCACACAAACCTCGATCACGGTTGCGACTTTATAACAATAGTCTTTGGCTCATATGTTTACTGTACTAAATACAGCTGTCAAAAACACTTGGTTGCCGACAGTTCTGCAGCGTGCGCGAAAACTGGCCACAGACTGCAGGCTCGAATTTGATTGTGATATAGGGCCTGAAGAGTAGAGAAGTGTAGAGCAGGAAATGGATGTGCGTATAGTTGTATTTGGGTTCGTGATCGCCGTAGACTGTGTACGTTTTTAAAAGCAGTGTGAGATAACGTACAATATTAGAGTAGAGACTTGTTTTAGGTTTGACGTGGACGACGTATCTCCCCATTCGCAATATAAGGGCTCTTTACGTGATTTATGATAAAAGCCGAAAATGTGAGACATCTGTAGTGATTCCCCTTCCTTCATTTGTATAATTATTTACTTTCCTTTACTCCTATCATTATTCATTCTCTTTACACGCTTTTCACTCGCTTTTCGCATACTGTATAAATAAAGTAGCGTGGTCGAGGTGGAAAACCATTATGCAAGGGAGACCGGGATTAATCATACACTTATTTAACATTTTTACTGACTTTATTATTTATGCCGAAATGGACTTAGTTAAACGAGGTAATGCGAGGGGGGATTTAATTATAATACTTAAGTCGGAGAGAGACAAAAAAAATAGTTTAAATTCACAATTACATTCTAACACGAAAAGACACCTTCGTAAACGTAAGGCGGGCTGATGACTAGCTATTTTTGGGCATTTGTCTCTCGTCCCGCTTGTGGCGAGAGAGTGTTGCCAATTCGTATTTTATAATTTCAATATCGACAAACCATAATTTTTCGTAATTTCACATATAATATTATCTTTTAATTTCTTATAACCAAAACATTCTAATTTTTAATTAGACATTACTACACTCGCATCACACCCCCTTGAAAATAAGTTTTACACTAGGAAAACCTATTAATATAACAAATTTATTTATTTATTCAAGTTATTTATTTTGCAATTTTTTTTTCTTCAACAAAATTCAAGTTAGAGATAGACAAGAAATTAGAATGACAAATTCCACACATCAGATATTTTGTATCATTTTATAAAAATCGAAAACAAACTATAATTTTCACAACATTTGCATAAAATAACATTTCACACTAATAATCAAATTTACAACCTGTAACAAATCTATAACGTGCCAAAACATAACGGACCATTTTCTTAACATTGGTTACACAAATTTCAAGTTCACAATCTATTACAGCGATTCCTCATCAAAGATCGCTTTACATTCGAACAATTATTTATACAATTACATAGTTACTATCAGGGCAATCTAGAAAAATAAGAAAACGTTTACATAAAATACTGACCAGAGCTCACATACTATTTCACGAAACAAAACAAATATGGGCAATAATCGCACCCTTTCACTTATAATTTCACTACATAATAATCAGTACATTCATAGCTGGACGTTGTTTAGATCGTAATCCGCACGCTGACAACGGACTTCTTCAATTTTCAATCGCAGCTCCTGCTCACTTCGCTAGAATGCAAGGGATTGCATCACCATGCAAAAGGTCAGCACGCTTGAGGTTGGTTCCGCTCTCTCTCCAAATGGCGAAAAAAAAACCAAGAGAGACGTCCAATTCTAAAATGATCAGGGGGGGGGGGGAGATATAATGAAAGTGGAACCACGCACCGGAATTGGACGTAATTTGCAATTCTAGAAGTCGACGAATCAACTCGCCTGTCTCATCTCAACTTTTGTCGGTGAACGCTGCTCTTCCTACGTCCAGCTGAAAGACCCTCTTACTGGCAATAATCAAACGCTCACTTCTCCGTAGGCAGTTTTGCAACAAACCTACTGTATGTCTGTATGGACAGTAAAGCCTTAGACACTCGTTCAAGCTCTCGTGGCTTGCCTACCGAGTGCTAAAACACATTTAGCGAAGCATCGAGCAGCGTGACCAGCTACTGCCCGAAAATATCAGTAGACCATCGAAACTGTCCTGTGCCAAGTCCCTGCACATTTGGTTTCTTTTGTCTCTTCTCCTCTCTTCTCTTCCGAAACTGTCCTGCGCCAAGTCCCCACATTTCAGTTTCTCTTCTCTTCTCATCTCTTCTCTCTCTCTCTCATCGATGATTGATCACCTATCGGGTCAACTAAACTCAATGAATGGAATTTGGATCCAACTTAGCTGCCTCCAAATCGACCTCTTGAAATTTTGAAAAAAAAAGTTATTCGAAACGTTTATACTGCTACTGATTATATCATTTCATATTTAATTTACCGAATTTTCTTGACGGTTCACTTCGAAACAATAACTACAAATTTGCTCTGGCCAAATTCATGGAAAAACTATTACAAATTTTACAGAACTCACAAAAATTTACTCACAGCCAAGCTACCAATAAGGTCACTTATGGCAGTTACATCGGAGAAGATAAAAAAATTCATGAAACGCAACGAAACAATACTGTACAGTAGGAATATAAAGCGCCCATACATAGTGACCGTTATTATAATTTAACAAATATTATTATTCAAACTACCTTCAGAAATCACACCGATACATTTAAATACAAAAGACAAAAATGAAACCCAGAAACTTCATGTCATGAAATCTCTGAAAATCATAAACTCGCTTACACTTTGGGGGAAGTTCACATAGACGCCACAAAAACGTTACTGGCCATCTAAAGGCTCCATCTCCGGGTGAACTCTCGAGCCAATGTTTTAACTGCATTAGTAAACCCGACTGAAGTTTTAAACAATAACAATTTTCCAAACAGATATTAAATTAAAAAAAATTAAATATTTATACTGAAAATTAATTTAAAACATTAATTCCAACTTGAAAAGTTAAATTTCATAGGAAGCAAACTCGCAATTCACAAATTACACCTGAAAGACAACTCTCTCCTTCATCACAAAACTCAGTATGGTTTGTAAATCACAAAAATCCTATAATTTATCGTTTCCAAGTGAAACTACAAATTTACATCGTTATTCTAAGTAAGAACAGATAAAATGAACCCAAAAATACATGCAACCTACTATTTAAACGAAACAAAAATTAAAACAAATCATTGTATAATTAAGTGTGTTCGCTTTGTGTTGTAAGCGAGCCTCTATAAAAATATTCCTAACCGAACTAAACTGCAGTACATTGGGAAACAATTTTTGTAACATTTTCTATGCAAACGCGCGAACGAAAAAAAAAGACATTTTTAATTTTTATACCCAAAGTAAAACGTTAAACAAAAAATCCCACTCCCTAACACAATAAAATTTAATTTCAGAATAAAAAAAATTTAAACAGCCCTAACCATACAAAATCACTCGGAATTTGTCTTGAAAATGAAAAAGAAAAAAGATAGACAACAAAAACAGCCCACCTACAAAAATTAATGAGTATTAATGAGTATATAAATCTATATAATTATATATATAATTAATATATAAGTATAAGTTAATATATAGGTATATAATTAATGAGTATATAAAAAATTAAAAAAACAAATTAATTTATCGAAAATTTTACGAAACAATTTCTCTATTTCAATTAAACAAATTTAGCTTATTTTCAAGTCTCACACAATTCATATACGGCAAGCATAATAAACTTAAACAATCCGAATTGACCCAGTATGAATTAGTGTCTTTAAAATTATTTTTCGACATTCACTTTAAAATTAACTTAACCTATAAAGCGAAAATTAGAAGCGATACTTAAAATTATTTTCGGCCTTGCCCTAAAAGCCTGTAATTAAACAATAAAATAAGCCTACCATTATATACATCCAGTCAAAGAATAATCTCAAAAACTACCTAATAAATTCTGAAAAATTTTGTTACTCATTGAATAATACATACATATTTTCATTACCTACAAATGCGTTACAAATTTACGCACAACCTTTTAAAATCTTACAGTATAAAAATGCATGCCACAATCTATTTAAACACTAAAATAATGTAATTCGTATAAATTAAATGTAAAAATTTATTTACTAATCATTATCATTATTATTTTCATCACAATTATTACTAATTCAGGAAATGAAACACCAAAAAAAACTGTAAACACAAGAAGGTAGGCTGTAAGACAGAAGTAAAAGTTGAACGAAAAGATATGAAAATAAATGAGTCACCGGGCCGCGTTTTTCAATTTTGAAATGGTTCTCTGACTGAACGAAAAAGAAACAGCGCGAAGAAACAAACGACTCTCAAATTTCGACTCTAATTTTTGACTCCACATTACAACGGTCTCGACCAGATGACTAAGAGAAATCTTGAGTCAGAGCGGTTTTTAAAATCTAGACTCCATCTCCGTCGAGACGGGGAAAGAAAAAAAAAACAAATTTTGCCCGCGGAAATTTCGAAGAGACGCTCCTACGAGAAGAATTTGTAAAATAATGGGCGCCATCTTGAATCATCGAATTTTGAAGAAAAAAGAATCAGAATTTGCTTGATTTTATAAATACTCTAAAACGGATAGCGAAACAGAATATCTACTAATTTTCTTCATACGGAGAACGTGGAAAAACGATCGTGGTTAATCGAAAGAACACACGCACAAATTTTCAATTTCTATCCATGACACGGAAAAACTTTTGCAGAGTGCGTGGGTTGGTATTATTAAATTGATAACAATTTAATAAGGTTAGCTGCCACCAGAATGTAGTGATTCCCCTTCCTTCATTTGTATAATTATTTACTTTCCTTTACTTCTATCATTATTCATTCTCTTTACACGCTTTTCACTCGCTTTTCGCATACTGTATAAATAAGGTAGCGTGGTCGAGGTGGAAAACTGTTATGCAAGGGAGACCGGGATTAATCATACACTTATTTAACATTTTTACTGACTTTATTATTTATGCCGAAATGAACTTAGTTAAACGGGGTAATGCGAGCGGAGATATAATTATAATACTTAATTCGGGAAGAGAGCCAAAAAAATAGTTTAAATTCACAATTACATTCTAACACGAAAAGACACCTTCGTAAACATAAGGCGGGCCGATGACTAGCTATTTTTGGGCATTTGTCTCTCGTCCCGCTTGTGGCGAGAGAGTGTTGCCAATTCGTATTTTATAATTTCAATATCGACAAACCATAATTTATTGTAATTACATTTAGTAAATATTATTATCTTCTCTATTAATTTCTTATAACCAAAACATTCAGTAATTAAATATCATTATAATATAAACAACCATAATTTATCGTAATTTCATTTATTTAATATTATTATCTTCTTTTAATTTCTCATAACCAAAACATTCTAATTTTTAATTAGACATTACTACACATCACGATTTGTGTAAGGGTTGTCTCGAGTTTACGAATGATATGTTGAAGCATTGTAAGTATGCGAGCAGTGTACAGTAGAAGCCCATATGTGAAGATCGAGTTGTTGAAGCTGAGAAGAGGGACTGTAATGTAGGTAGACGCACGTTTTTCAACAATACCTGTTTTGGATTCCATAACTCAAATGGGACGTGTAGGAAAATGAGAATTTGTGAGCGCGGAATGATTCATACGTTGAATGATAGCGGCGAGTTCGGTCATAGATGTAAAGAAATTTCTTGGACTACATGCTATAAAAAATATAAGGCGGATGGTATAAAGCATGTTTTCTATATGAAAGATGCTAAGGCTAGGTCAACTGAATGCCCGATTAGAGTAATTGAATGCTCGGTTAGGTTAATTGAGGGTCCGGTTAGGTTAATTGTACGCCCTTGACGATTGGTTAGGTTAAGTCTATGATGTCACTATCTTTCAACCAATCCGGAATACAGAGGCCTCCAGCGGCCTCAGATGACCTCGGAAGCCGACGCCACTTAGCCTATGTTCTTCTCCTGCCTTAGTTACTCCTACCTCCCAAGTCTGATCCAAATCTGGACAGTGGTTTGTGAGTGGTGAGAACGTGTTCTGGAAACAGTAGACAATGATATTCCAGTTTTAGCAGCTAGTTGTCTTTGAGTATTGCCTTCTTTATGGAGAACAATAATTTTCAACCTATTCTTGTATGAAATTTCTTTATTTGGAGCCATTATACTATCTTATCTGTAAAATAAATTAGATGAGACATTTTTTGTATTAAAGTTTAACAAATAAGATGATATTTTAAAGAAACTTGCGATTACATGAGGGTATAAACAACATGTGTGTCATTAAATCTATAAAACATGTTATTACATCAAATTGAATAGTATATTTACCAGTAAATAACCTGGCCCTCAAAATTAGCAAAATCAATAAAAACTAGTGGTGTACTGATTCATCGTCATTGGCAGAATCGTTCATTTTTGGGGCATTGGCATCGGCCAAATTTAGCTGATTCTCTTACTGATTATTTGAAATTTTAAAATTTTCATTATAAAACAAAATGTATATTTACAGAAAATTGAACACCAAAAAACACTATGATAATTTATGCTCATTTCAAAGTGTAACTATGAAAAAATATTTTACATTCACAAAAATGGCAAAGCATAATAAGTTAAGTTGTCCATAAATTTACATTTTCTCAACCAGCAAATCTCTAAATATTATAAACTATTGTATTGTAATTGTAATTGGTTGTGTAATGTCTATTTTTGGTTCAAATTCACTAGTATATAAAAAGTTGAATTGTGGTATCTGTTCATATAGACTTGCAGTAATCATAATGGAACCTTATTACTATATAAGACTAGCAAACGACATGGAGTTCAACGCTGTATGCGATCATATTAATTGGTTATCTTTATGAACAAAGACATTACATTATAATTACCTGTATGTCAATGGCTGCACATTCAATTGTCTTTTAGATATATATGTCGGTGTTATATGTTGTTCGACTCGTTTGTTCCCCCTCCACCCCACCTTCCCCCAGTTGGGGTACTTTGACTAACACTGCGGCGTTGCCATATGTACGGAGTCGCCTGTGAGGCGAGGAACATTACATCTGCGGGCAACTGTACATAATCCGTTTCAACTGTGATCCGCTAGAAGCGTCAACTACGATCGCGTCATTATGTTTTACCGTGTTGAAGAATAACTTCATGTCTAAAGACACGCTAGGCGTCTTTCCCCAAAACGTTCCGCGTAGTTACGGGCATGAGGCTATTTATTGGCTCACACACGTACAACAACAGATAGGTGTATACATAAAACATGCGCGCAACAGAGGGGAAGTGGCAATCAAGATTAATGGGCGTGTTTTTTGGGTAGATGATCTAAGTGAGGACGCCGCCACTGGTGAGAAGACGGCGTACGCCTTTAACGGATGCTGGTGGCATGGATGTCCACGTCTTATGTGTGGTATCATTGGAGATATCCATGGCAGATCTCCTGCCGATAGTCTTGCATGGACCCGTACCGGCGACCAACTTATAAACTCTCAGTTCACGCACAAGGTTTTGTGGGAATACGAATATGACGTCTGGATGGATGCCGATGAGCAGTATCTCGAAGAAATAAGGAGTATAAAACGTACAGTGATGTTCGACCCCGTCAAATGCGACGATAGTTTGTTTGGAGGACGCACAAACCCCTTCAAACTATACTTTCCAGCTACGAAAGAGGTGAAGATTCATTACTACGGTTTCTGCTCATTATACCCTTACGTGATGAAGAACAATCGGTACTCCGGAGGCGAACCTGAAAAACTCGTGGGCCCCGCTCTGCCTACCATCGAAGAGTTCTCAGCTAATTTGAACGAGAACTACTTTGGTCTTTCTATGTAGATGTGCTCCCCCTTCGCGACTTATGGATGCAAGTCTTACCCGTTGTTATAAATCATAAATTCATGTTTCTACTGTGTGTGAAGTGCGCAGAGGGGAAAAATGGGTACTGTAATCATACAATCAACCAGAGGAAGATCAGAGGCGTACATAGAAGTCCTGAGGTGTCCTTAGCCATTCAATCACGGGAACAGAATACTGAAGATATATGAGGTGTGGAGGTTTCAGAAGCTCCCAAACCTTTTCACACCGTATATAAATAATTTTTTGAAGGATAAGGTAGAAGCATCAGGATATCCACGAGGAGTTGAAACCGAAAATGAAAAATCGGCGTATATTCAGCGCTACCGGGATCGTAAAGGGATACAGCTTGAACCAAATTGTACAGAATCCTGGCAAGCGCATTATTGCAAAGTTGTGTGTAAATAGTCTTTGGGGGAAATTTTCCCAGAATACAGACAAGGGGAACGCCCATCTAGCCCAAAGTTAAAACGAAGTGTGGGATTAAGCCAATGCCATCGGTAAAGAAGTCATGGAGATCGTGAATGTATATGTACATAATAAAGTACAACAGAACGGAATTGGCTACAGATACATCACGTGTCACAAACATACCTATAGAGAGTTTCACAAAAGCATACGCCCGCATCAAACTTTGGAGTCCGCTGAATTCTCTTGGATGGAGGGTTCTGTACGCAGATACAATAGTGTGATATTCACGGAGAGAGAAGGTGAAAATATGCCTCCAATTGAGGAATTCCTCAGAGAGTTGACTGACGAGATCAAGGATGAGTATGGAGATAGCGCCTACCCCGATTCTTTTGTCTCAACAGGACCAAAAACTTAGGGGGTACGCGTGAGGGTTGGGGAGGAGTTCAAGTGCATCATGGAGGCTAAAGGCATCACTCTTAACTAGACCAACCGTTTCATCGTTAATTTTGATTCGCTCAAAGAGCTACTGAGCTTAGAAGATGATGGAAATGAAGATGACCAGTCATACCACATGAATGTAGGAACTCATAACTTCCGGGCACAGATGTCGGGGGTCGTGAAGGAACTTAGGGGGACAAACATGTGTCGTAACACATGCAGGAAACGCTACCAGGTGCCTGGTTCTACGACACAGTTCCCTTTGGATACCGTGATGCGTGAATATTTGTTATATAAGTATATAGTTTGTATTAGAGTCTATTTACTTGTTGACGAAATTTTACAGTTTATTTATTTTTTCTATTTATTAAGTGTGCTTAAAATAAATTATGTTTCAGCTGGAGTTTCATTTTCTCCTTTGTGTGTGTGTGTGTGTGTGTGTGTGTGTGTGTGCAAAAAAAAATCTAAGCACCGTTCACTGTATGTTGCGCACCAATAAAAAGTCACGTGATTCCTGCTACTAATCCAGTTGGCGGGTCATATCTTCTCCGTGCGTGCTCAATTGACCTCAGCAAGCCATGGTTCTCCTACGTATCTTTTACCTGTTGAAGAATTCTCGCGGAGAAGAAAAATAACGATGGCGACTGATGATATTGCATGCTCTACATTCCTGAAGTTGTACTCTCTAAAGTCTACAGATGTGGTGAACATCCAAAGAATTTCTAGTCATCCCTCCTTTGAAACTTTAAGGCCACATTAAATCGTGCTAAGCATGAGGAGCAAGACGTCCAAATATTCTATGGATATTCTGGTGAGAGCATTGCGAGTTTCGCGGTTCAAACGACGTAGTAGAATACGTTGTAGGATTAAGAGCACATATATCATGAAATGAAAGAATCAACGCTTGCAGAAGAGAAAGAAAGGATCTGGTTTGTGAACCTTGTTGATGATTGGTGTGACAGTAGATATTATACCATGTTATATCACACCGAGTACGCGGCGGAGAATGTAGGTGTTGTGATTATGGACAGTTTAAAATATTTCTACCACGACATCCATGTATATCATGAAGAGGTGCACAGCGAAATTGTAGCTAAAGGTTTATGCGAATTTTTAGTAAAGTTTAGGGACGAGTATCGTTTGTCCAACAAAAAGACCAAGTATGGACATATGTTTCTCTCAAATAGATCGCCAGAGTGCTAATAAATTTTATATGTGCATAGTTCTTACTTGAATACATGGTGAATGGTGAATACATTTACTCCTGAACGTTGTAGAAGATTTATGGTGCGCATTCCAGGAAATGAGTATGACGAAACATTAAAATCGATATTACTTCATGTATCGCAGATGGAAAAATTCTCTAAACACTTACCCAGTATAATGGGTTACAGTTTTAAATATTCGGATGATTTGCTAGTGCGCATCGAATCTTTTATGTTGGAACAAGTTCGTACACGAATCTGCATTACTAAGGCTTAGCGGCGGCGGCGGGGTGACTCATATCCACTTGGGTGGAGTGAAAAAATGAAATTTGTACATTTAAATTTAATAGCGCCTAAAACTTGTGCATTACATCCTTATTCATACTATTAAAGAAATAAATGAAAATAAATACATCTTCAGGTCCCCCAACCCCTCTCAATATACACAAATATTCAATTTTTAGGAAAAACAATACGTATAACTTGAAATCTCGAAATCTTTTTGCATTACTTGTTTACTTTATATGTAAAAATGGAATTCGTAAAGTATAATTTAAAAATGTAATATTTTGGAAGTTATCACTGTCATTTTTTCCCGCTAGGCGTCAAGTGTATAAAAGGAGGGCGCGCCTCTGTTTCTCCTTTATTCACGCTTTGTCGCTGCTGAGGTACGCATCTACTTTTTAGCTCCGTTACAGACGTCCTGTTAACTATAGCAAACCTTTTGCCTCATAGTGGCTCTCTTATTGCTGGAGATTTGATTTACAGTATTTTATTTACATTATTTACAGATTTTACATAAGATATAACCTTTTCAATTTGTCAATTCTTTAAAATTATGGCTGAAAATATAAAACCGAGAACACGAGAAAAAATTAAATGCCCTGTGTTTGGAGCGCCACACAAGCTCAGTGCACTTGTCTTGCCGATCTATGTAACCGTAATGAAACACTGTTTCTGGATAATGATGGACTTAAAATCCGATCACAAGACAAAAGAACCCACTGTTTCTGAAATATCAGAGATTGTTGCTACAGAAATAGAACAATTGTGGTTTAAGGTCTCAATTCCCATCGTATCTCACACAGGAATTCTACAGATGATTAGAGCATATCATGAGAAGTACGTGAAACTTTTAAAGCCATTCAAAGGAAGACAGCACAATGAAAAGTACAAAATAAAGCTGCAGTGTTTCAGAGATGAAGCAAAGGCCAAGTTGTTTGATATTGTTTCTTGCAAGTGCGATCTCACTGGATGTAATTGTGACGAAAGCCGAAAGACATCTCACAGGGAACATACCTTCCTTCAAGATCAGAAAACTAACAGAAGGATCATTATTGGTAATGTGGATAATGTTGTAACAAAGAAACAAAAAGTGCAGCTTTGAGAAAACAACAAGAAATTACCCGAGTAAGTAGTGTTCGTGAAGCAGATAGTGATACAGAGTCAACTTCTGATTTGGATTTGGAGGAAGTACAACCTCCTAGCAACATGGTTTCTGTATCCTCACCTTCCATATCCACACCGACAAGTTCTAAACGTGAAACACTGTCCACTCGTATGCGACTAAACTACCAGCATTGGCAAGGGCCTGTGACACACATGGCGTGTCAGATAGAACGGCTGTTACAATTGCATCTGCTGTGCTGCAAAACTTTGGCATAGTGACAGAAGATGATTCCTCTAATGTGATAGACAGAAATAAAGTACGGAGGGAACGGAAAAGGATAAGAGATGAACTACGTGAAGCAAAAACAGAAGATCTCTTTGGCCTATATTTTGATGGGCATAAAGATAAAACGCTAGTGCATCAGGAAGAAGACGCTATAGCTTGTAACAAAACCACAATGGAAGAGCATGTTTCATTATTGCAGGAACCTGGTTCCAAGTATATAGGGCATATAACACCAAGACATGGTACGGCAATGAGCATTGCAAAAGGCATTCTCGATTTTTTTAAGATTTAAATACCAATGTGTGTGTGTGTGTTGAAAAACTATTAAGCGTTGGATGTGATGGTACGAATGTAAATACAGGAAGAAAGGCAGGAGTAATCAGAACGTTAGAGACAAATATAGGCAAACCATTACAGTGGGTAGTGTGTCAGCTGCATGTAAATGAATTACCTTTGCATCACATATTACTTCATCTAAATGGAGCAACTACAGGGCCACGTGCATTTTCTGGTCCAATTGGCAAAGCTTTGTTAAGGTGTGAAGAGCTCAAAGTTGTCGAATTTAACACCATCGCTAGTGATTTGCCTATAATTATAATTGACGTAGAAGTACTAAGCACTGATCAACAGTATTTGCTGAATATTTGCCACGCCGTTGAGACCGGTCAATGTTCAGAATTTGTTACGAAGCAATCCTGGTGCACTGAACCACTCGAGATGGTTGACAACTGCTAATCGCATTATGCGTTTGTATGTTCGAACAATGAATCCATCACATAATCTGCAAATATTAACAAACTTCATCATGAAAGTATATGCTCCAATGTGGTTTCACATTAAGATGAGCCCTTCCTGTAAAGACGGAACTAAACATCTTTGGCTAACAATCCACAAGTCTCGATATCTGTCTACAAAGCTGAAACAAATTATTGATCCTGTAATCCACAGAAATGGTTATGTTGGTCATTTAGAGAATATTCTATTAGGAATGCTTACCGATGCTCGTAAGGCAATCAGCGAATTAGTAATCCGTAGAATTATGACAGCAAAGAATGAACAGAAACTCGGAATTAGGAACTTCTGTGTACCAAAGCTAAACTTTGCAGCCACCGATTACGGTGATCTCATTACCTGGCAGAAAGAGACAAGAACAGTACCACCACTCGTAGCTGAGTTAAATGAAACTGACCTGGAAAAGTTCGTGAGTGATCCAGCGTCATTGTTACCGTTTCTTGATTATCCGTATTAGTACACTCAAGCTGTGGAAAGATGCTAAACTGGTCACAGAGACATTGTCTGCAGTTTGTGGGTCAGAACGAAGAGATGGCTTCATCCGTGTACGGTTAGAGTCAAGGAATATTATGCATATTTCAACACCAAAGCACAATATCGCTTGGTATAAGCTAAATAATAAACAGTTAGTGACCGTTCCAGCATTAAGGTTGGGTGGATGGGCTGGGAACGGGTGGAACTCGACTTGCAGCCACCTTCATGTGGTGAGTTCTGGGTGTTTTGAGCTAATATATAACAGCTTCAAATCAGCGAAGAGCTCCGTTTTTCAAGTCCATGAAGACAAGAGTGGATTATACACACACTAGAGAGAGAATTGTACCTCTCGTGAATGAAGATAACGGTGGATTACGAAAATTTTAGATAGAATTTTTTTTTTTTTTTTTACATTTTTGGGTAAATTTTCGAAATATCCCAAAAATAAAATGTCGTGGGGGACCTCAAGACCAATGAGTATAACAAACAAATTTGTGCGGGATGTTGATGGAACCTAGTCACAACTTTTTGGGTGCTATTAGAAAATTATATTACACAAATGAAAAATCACCCATATAGCGTCGCTCCACCCTAAATTGGCCACCCCCACATCTCCCACCTCCCCAACCGCACCACACAGTCCCGCCGAGTCAAACAGCGGACCGCCCGGCTCATAGTCGCCTCAGAGCTTGACCCGACTGGATGTGCTCTTCTCACAGAATCAATAGAAAACTATTAAAAGATGGAGCTTCAGTTGAGCAGTATCCTCAATGCAGTATACGACGTGTCCGTGTTGAAGTCTGTGTGAGTATTCAGGCGTAATACCGGTGCTATTAATTATGTCCTTGAAACGAAATGTAGACAACAAACTCTGGTAAACGCAATGTTATTTATTTAAGTGTTGAAGAGATGAAGAGAATCTTCGTGGTGGTTGAGAAGTGGGGTGAGGGCGGTTATAAAGTATCTCTAGGTGTAGGCGCAAAAAGAGCACAAATTAGTGATGCACCCTCATACGCCATTATTTGTACGCTGTGCATAAATCGTGATACAAACTAACAATGCGTTGATATACAGCTGATGTGGAAAAATACTGCTGACAATAACGCCCTTATCCCCACGCGAAACCGTTTCATTCTCTACAGAATGTTTGAAGTCGTCGGTTTCCGTGAACTAAAACGTATATTAGACGCCCGTGCTGTCGATATGCGTTATTTTAACATGGTGCTTGAATACGCGTACACTGCTCTGCTCCATGATTTTACCAAGTGTAGGGATGAACAAGGCGAGAATGGTTTAGAACTGGATATGTATTTAGAACTTTGGTATAAAGGAGTAGAGCGGTACAGGGCTGATCTCACCTTCACTGTACCGCTCTACTACTTCTTCACCCTGAAGAATTATTTCTTTATATAAGACGCAGTTGTCGCCAGGATTTAGAAACATACTTCAATTGTCGATATGAATTGTGAAGATGAGTTTACAGTTGAAAAGGTCAGCGAGGAAAGAATATATGCACGTTTGGAAAGGAGTGTTTATAGACTTGAATTTAATGGTGATGTAGCAAGCGATGTCATCTTTGTGGGTGTTTTTTATTGTATTCTATCCGTGTTTAAAGAGCGTGATAGTTTGACTCCCATTTGTAAAGTGGGTACAAAAATAGTGTTAAACGAGTTGAAAGCCCTTTATATTGAATAGAAACCCCCGCATACTTTGAGTGGTGAATTAATGTTAAATCGCATTTATTGTGTAGAACAAAGCAGCAAGGATGTAAATGTGGACTCGATTACGTGTGAGTTTACTATTTTATTTAAGCGTAGTAGAAACTGACCTTAAAGGATGTGTTTCCATTGTGTTGTGTATTCTGTTTTTACAACTCTTGTACATATAATTCTTCTGTACTAGCTGTATTATTGTTTGTTTTGATTAGTGTATATACAGGGTGGGCGAGAAGTCACCGTACACCCGCACGATACGCACCCGAAATCAATTTGAGTTTACACAGCACAGCACAGCACACACTACTATGTACACTGGCAGTCTGGCAACAGTGTCGAATGGCAATCTGGCAAAAATGTCGAAGATAGTGCGTATGTGACAGCCGTACCCATGGAATTTAGTTGTGGTGTTATCGATATGGTTGACACAAGCAGTTACTCTGTTGAGGAGCGGTTGGTGGCAAGTGTGTGGGAGCATGAGAGACCGCACACGGGACAAACAATGACGCAGGTGATGGCTGTGTTTCGGGAACGGTTTAATAAGGCTCCACCACGAAGAGCGACACTGCTGGATAGGGAAAAACGTGCGTTCGCTCTTGGAAGCGTTAAAGACAGGCCGTGGAGGGGAGAAAGACAACTCGCTTGGAAACATGTGCAGCGATTGCCGCTTCCATTGAACGTTCCCCAATTAAGTCGACGCGGAAACGATCATCAGAGCTTGGTGTGCCACGGTCAACGATGCGAGACCACATGAAGAAAGACCTGAAAGTGAGGCTGTATCGCCCAACTTTCGTGAATGAACTGTCAGATGCCGACATCGATCGGCGTTATGAATCATGCTGTGCTCTGTTGGACACATTCCCAAGTGCCGTATCCCGCTCAAAGGTTCTTTTCAGTGATGAATGTGCCATCTATCGCAGTTCGCGCGACAGAAATGTGGTGTTCTGGTCAAAATAAAATCCCCACTTCACGCAGGAGCTGGAACATGATCCACCGCATGTGATGATATGGGCGGGTATGACATCAGGTCATGTGATTGGACCTTACTTTTTCGATGGATCCGTGAACGCGGCATCTTATTCGGCAATGTTGGAGACGTGGCTCATACCTCAGCTCAGAGATAGGGGACTCATGGATGACGTGTGGCTGCAGCACGATGGGGCACCCGCACACTTTGCACTTTCTGTGAGCGACGTTTTGAACGAACATTTTGCAGGCCGCTGGATTGGCCGTGGTTCACCGACATCTCCGGCACCATTACCATGGCCACCACGTAGTCCTGACCTTACCACCCCGGACAATTCATTGTGGGGTATTATCAAGGGAGTAGTGGCTGCGCGTCGCTACAACACCAACGAAGAGTTGCGCAGAGCTGTGGAAGACGCCTTTCGCACCATTACTCTACAAATGCTCCGACGCATGTCACAGAGGACATGGAGGCGCATCCGCTTGTGAGTCCAGCATCAAGGTGCACATACGGATCCACTGGACATGTAACCACAAAGTACGTAAGTGATTCAGATTAATTATGATTGATTATGATTGCACATTGGTTGGTGTACGATATATATATATATATATATATATATATATGTTAAATAACTCCAATTTTAATTATTCCTGTTTTTGCGTCTAATGTATAACAATTCTTCTCTACTGGTTGTATTATTTTTATGTTTGATGTAAATATATGTGTTAAATAATTCTTGTATGTATTATCCCTGTTTTGCACCTAATGTATATACATGTTTACCGAATGTATTTCATGAATGATATATATTAAATAGACAGAACGCTGTAGCTGTGCTTTATTTCTCCTTTACACCATGCAAACAAATGTCTCTAATAATGGAAATGAAGGGTGTATAAATATAAACGATACTGTGTGTGTGTGTGTGTGTGTGTGTGTGTGTGTGTGTGTGTGTGAGAGACTGTGTATTCTCTACCTGTTTCGACTGGCGGGGGTTCGGAAACCGACCAGGATGGCCACATTTTACTTTAAGAATTTGTTGTGGGAGGTGGTGCCGCTCCAGTTAGCCTATATATGTATATGTAAGTCACTAAACTAAGGCGCCTGGCTGTATTCTCTGGCTGCATACCCTCTAAAGAAACTGCCTGGTGGCCGTTTACGCCGTACGATTGGCTGTGTCATGGCTGCCTTCGAAGCCAACTGGCTGTGATCTTAAAGCCCCCCAGGATGGCTAGTCAAGACTCCATTGTGCGCTGCGACATTGCCACTAATGGATCTTCTCTCTCTATCTCTCTTTCCTCCTCCTCTCTTTCCTTCTTGTGTTGTATTACCTTTGTTAGGTTAGGTTACCTATTCCCCCTTTTGAAGGGTTTGGCCCCGTCCCTCTTCATGCATAAACCCCCTTCATGCATACCTCCCTCTCCCCCCTGGAGGGTCTAACCCCCTCTCTCACCTTTGAGGCTCTCACCCCCTCTTCTCCCTTGGGGGTACTAACCCACACCTTGTTGCATGCAATGTTGCAATTATTGATAATTTTACATGCATTTGATTTGCACTCGGGATTTTTGCTATCATACTACTAATCTGTCAATTTACTGTTTAAGAGAAAAAATGTCTTCATCTTCAAATATCTTACATATCTGTCAATATGGTGTTACAGCAAAAATTTGCTTTTATTTCAAATATTTTGCAAAAGAATTCAGCCTATTGAGAATAAAAAAAACAGGTCAACATTAAATAATAATGACGTCACTAACTTTAAGCATATAAAAACCATTGTAATCTTCCAAATTATTATTCTGATTATTCTGATCTGATCTAGAGGCTGAAGCATTACCTGTAATATTTTAGAAGCAGTAAAATACAGTAAGAGGATATCTTCCTCTTCTCCTTTGAGCCCTGCCTTCTCCAGAGAACTTAGTTTTAAAATAAAATAAATAATTTCTCCGATACGCTACAAGAAGGATCGGGGAACCGTCAGAGAATTTAGTAAGATTTCACAGAATCCTCCGATCCGCTACAAGAAGAAATCGGAGTGTAATATAAAAGAAACTACTGCGATTCCCTACACAGTAGTAGCTACCCCAGAGTGAGAAATCCGTTGCTGCTACCTCAGCAGAATCCCCGTCAACCTGAAATCACCCAAGGACATATACGGAGGGTTAACATTAAAAATAATGTGGACACATTTTGAAATTACTTATGTTTTATACTGCCGTAATTGCATTTAATAAACAAACATTACTATGGACAATACATAAGTAAGCATGGAAAAACAACATTTAATAGTCATTAGTCTCTGGGGTTACCTGAAGGACAACGTGTATGGTAGTAATCATCAAAATATGCAACCCTTACACTTACAGGTAGCGATTGTTCGGAAAGTACGCAAAATCTCAACTAATATGAACATTACTGTGTACCGATCTGTTTTCGGATATTGCGCCGCATATTTACGTGTAAATGGTGGATATTTTGAACATTTAACATAAAATTACTATTAAATGTCGTTTTTACATCCTCATTGTACTTACGTACTGTATATAGTAAAGTTTATTTATTAAGTGCAATTTGTATCTAAAAAAATAATTTCAAAATGTTTTACATTATTTTGAGTCGTCATATATATATATATATATATATATATATATATATATATACGGTGAACCAAAAGTAGGTGGACAGTAAATGATAACGTTTATTTTGAGAATACATATTTAATTTTTTTGTAGACTATAATACAAAATAAAATTTAAATAAATTTAGCTATAATATTTAATATAATATAACACAAACACCATAGTTATAATGAACACCATAGTTATAATATAATATAACACAAACCGTATTCAACCTACTGTCCACCTACTTTTGGTTCACCGTGTATATATATAGTGGCCTATGGCGTGGGCCCTTTAATAATGAGATAGGTTACTTAAAGAATTGTTTGCTCAAGGTTCCATTGAGGTCACCATATGATCTTTCAATCAGAATAATAATGTCACTAATAAAGGAGAGAGCTTAATGGGGGTCATTTTTTACCTTTAATAAAACAAGACAATAAATGATATAGTCACATATTAAGGTTATAAATGAGCAAATGTAGGTACACAAAGTTAATGAGATTCAATTATGGTTGAATAATTATACAGTTTATTAGTTGAATTACATGGGTAGATCAAATATATATATACTGAAATCTGCAAATCAAACTACAGTTAGAAAACCATATGGGTTCTAACTAGTGATGTAGGACTCGAGACCGGTCTCGACACCTTTTTCTGGTCTAAATCTTGGTGTTGGTCTCGACTACATCACTGCTAAGTATGTTGGTGTTCTTGAAGTGAAACGAACACATCTCGTTTTAAGGAGGTAGTTAACTGCTGAAAAATGTCACAAACTAAGAATTTGTGAATAAATTATGAGTAAATTTTGCAGTTGTCACTTGATAACTCCTTCACAATCTTTATTCCTGACTGTAAAATACAGACCTTAGGAATAAGGCATTAAAAAATACTAAATAAATGCTAAAACTGCATATGGTCTCAAGACTGGTCTCGAGACCTTTTTTTCTGGTCTCGGTCTCGGTGTCGGGTGCTTAGGTCTTGGGCTCGGTCTCGGTCTAGGGCTCTAGGCCATGGTGGTCTCGACTACATCACTGGTCCTAACTTGGTTTACTTAACAAAAATTTGGTTGTAATATTTTTCATAAATAGTTCTTAATTACCCGTCGAGCAAAATGTTGGGAAAACCAATATTTTTTTACATTAGTGTGCAATAAAAAATTCATTCTTTATACAACTAAATCTTTAAAAGTAGTTTTTAAAATCTTTTTTATAAACTGCACAATAATTAAAAGTTTCGTAATAGCATCTCCGTAAACCTACTACAAATAAGCAGTTCTACTACTTAGCAAATTAGCTTATTTATTACTTAATACTTTCTAAATTCTTGGGCTCCAACGATTTTGGCGTACGCCGATAGGTTTAGGGTTTAGATTCTAGAGGAATAGGTTTATGAAAAAAATGAGAATATGTTTGCAGTAGAATTTTTTATATAATTTTTACTTTATACCACAGATATTAATTTTATATAAACAAATATTCATTTTCACGTCTCTAATTCCTTCACTTTTTAAAACTTTTAGGTAATGATAGGAAAAATTTCTCTACCTATACTTGATTTATTTCTATACTGTTTCTATACCTATACCGTTATGCTATTCCTGTTACAAACGTGACTCTCATTATTTACTTGTATCATTTTTTCCCTTGAATTAACAACTGCAGTTTGATACATTCTTTTAAAGCGAGTGGTTGTCCCACTTAAATGGATTTAAAGGAACTGTTTCTGCTCACCGTTCAAACAAAAAGGATACGAATATATATATATATATATATATATATATATATATATACACATTATAACTGCAAACACGCGGGAGGTGCCCCTTTGGGGCATTGGTTTCTGCGCGCATGTAAAGGAATTACGACATTTGATTGGGTGAGGCCCGTGGTGTAATGGTTATCATATCTGACCGGCAATCGGAAGATCCCGGGTTCGATTCCCGGGTGGTTACCTCATTTTTTCATTTGTTTCGTTCTTTCGCTCTCATCTTGCGCGGAATATTCTCCTATACAAAACGTCGTTCTTTACGTTGATATATATATATATATATATATATATATATATATATACGCCTCGGTGGTGTGGTGGTTAGCGTCGCTGACTACGAATCCATCGGCCCCGGGTTCGAGACCCGACGGCAGCCGGCGCGCAGCAAAACCCAGCTGTTCATCCTTCCACACAATAAAAAAAAAGAAAGTGGTTGGTAGATAAATGGGTACCCAGGGTGGCCTAGTGGTTAAGACACTGGGCTGCTAATGGGGCGTGGTTCGGATTCCACGTTAAACTGTAGGTCTAAGGTGGAGTGAAAAGCTTGACCTTCGTCAGAATGAACAATTCGGGCGGGAGCTAACCAAAGGTTAAGGTGTGTGTATATATTATATATATTGTAAGGAATTCTACAAGGATATAAGACTCTTTCTTCATTAGGATGTGATTGGCAATTTTGTTGTATAACCTCTCAAACACACAATTGCATAGAGTCCTCGTATTTGGCGTTCATAATCCCTCAAACGCACTTATTTTAAAGAGACCTATGTTCCATTCTATGACGAATGATTTAGCAACTCCCTTCCGTCATCACCGGGATACTAATGAAAAAAAGGAAGGAAGAAAGCGTTTTGATCCTTTTGGGCGCAGGTGGGACTTTGGCCTCGAAAGGAGGGAGAAAAGCAGAGACCGTGAAAGGATCGCCAACGTTGACAAATGGAAGCTCGAAAATAGATTTGGGAAGAACATGATTTGAAACAACAACTTCCGTAAGAAAAATATGGAATCGGTTGGACTCAATTTTTATTTGAAGGGGCTCTTCTACAGGATTTCTTTGATTTACTGTAGTTATTTTCTTTATATGAGAAACTGGGTTTAATTTTTTTTTTTAATTTAAGGTTATAGGAAAAGGTTGTTTGGAAAAATGTGTGTATATATGTAGCAGATCGACAAGAAATAGACCAACAAGTAGAAAGACAAATTCTTCTTCCACGCCTTCATCAAACATTCTTCGAAAACACACGTGGGCAAAGAATCAAACAATGAAGCGTCTGTTCTTCTTCCAAACGCCGCCAAAAGCGAGCCCTTAGCAACTAAAGGACGCGGGCAAGGCGTCTTAAGATTTGGCGCGAAGTCCTACGTCACAGGAACTACGTATAAAAGTCAGCTTTCACTCACACTCATTCTCACACACACACACTCGCTTTCCACCTCCTCGAGCAGATCTCATCACGTCAACCGCCCTCAGGCTTCCCGCCGGAGGAGCGGCCTGCTGCTTTCTTCAAGGCCTACGATTTATCATCAAGTAAGACCTTCTACAGACCGCCTGCAGAAGCAATCCTTCGGAGCCCAACTAGAATCACTTCGGGCCTACGGTTTACAAGGTCAGCCTTCAAGTTTCTCTACCGTCTACGAGATATATTCAGCACCTCAGGCCTACGCCTGCAAGATCATTTATAGATCATCCTGCTCTTCGAGAAGTAACATCACCTCAGGCCTACGTTTTACGAAGCCTACATCAAGCATCTCCATCACCTCGAGAGGCTTAAGACAACGACAACTCGAGCCTACGGTAATAGGTTCCTCTTCAACCCGCCTTCAACAGAGTTTACATCGTCCCGGTAAGATAAGTACATCCTATTCTAAGTACTCTTGTGAAGCCTACATTAGCCTACCGCCGAACGGTAGAATATACCCCAAGTGTAATTAAGCTTTCCAACTGACTCTCGCGAAGGAACGCAGTAGGCCTATTATCCAATTCAAGTGTCATTCCGAAACCGTAATTCCGCGTATCATCCGTTATTGGGTTCAATTCATATATTTATGTGATGACTAAATATTCTCTTGACGTAATCACTTAGCATCACATAATGGCCTGATTTATAAATGATATTTGTGTAACCATTGTCAAGCATTCAATCCATTATTATTGGGCCGCATCATTTATTCTGTGTCATTACTAGGCCCATTCAATGTCCCATGTTGCATGCCATTTACATACCATCAATGAGTATATTACTTATTACGTGTCAATTAAGCTATTAACATTTCATCTTATTAGCTAAGTCTATGTCATAAGCATAACGTAAAACTATCAATTAATTACTGTCAATTCTTTGTTATACCACAGTGAATAAATAACGGCTTTATTTTCATAATAAAATACAAAACTATAAGGTGTCTTTTATAACCTTAATATTAATTTGCTTGGGTGTAATCCAAGCTGGTGACCCTCGCTGCCATTCCGGTCGCTTCCAATAGTATGGTGGGCCTACTCCATTAGCTACTTTTCAATTGGTGATACTTTACATCATAAATTATTAACCCAGCCTATTATTCATAAACAATTAATCATTATCAAACAATCAAATCATTATCACCTTAAACGGCTAAAACTAGGTCCACTATAAATTGGTGTAACTCCGGAGTGACTGGAACTTATTTTATGTTATTTATTCACAGTGATCCTTGTGCTTAGTTATTATTGATCATTTCATTTTCTGCAGTCATATCAAATTATTCTATGTACATACGGTATTCATAAATTCAGTGAAACTAACTAGGCCTACTTGCAAACAGTAATATTCGTTCGCGCGGTACTTTATTAACTAATGCCTTACTGCCTCGCGGTCATGTGCAGTCGCACAATCACAGCAACTTTCAAATTCCCGAGTGCGTTCCCCTGAGTCGAGTCTCACTGCCTCCTGACGGCAGGGGCGCGGCGACCCCTTGGAGAAGCCACCATGTGGCATTGGGTCCTGCTCCGCCGTCAAACGGATCGTGGAGGGACTCACTAAAATCATCACCGAACATCTCAGGACAACTCTCACACCCCACACCCCCAGCGCTGCAGCCAGTTGAAAATTCGTTTCAAACGGCGCATTCTTTCGTCACCACCTCGTCCAAAAATATTCAACGTCCCGTCTCGGCCGTTGTACCATAAATCATTTGGCGATAAATCTGGCGACGCGCCCTATTGCACCAGCGAATTTTTCTTCAAGCGCGATGGGTGTTCCCTTCTCCATTTCCTACGGGAAGGCCTAAAAAGAAAACATTCTTTCAAGTAAACCAGCAGAGAGCACACATGCATCCACGCAACAAAAGGGCCGTACTGCAAAACAGACACTTCAGGCACAGGGTTGGCGATCCCCTGCCTTCATCAGCTGTCTCTTTGCATCATTCCGTGGATTACTACTGCTGCTCGTGTACTTGAACGACGTTTCTTTTTCTCCCCTTCGGCAGGAGCGACTTCGACGAGAACAGCCACACGACGAGTTATGGGCACAGCATTCGAACTCAAACACAGTTCCTCCTGCCCCTCTCGTTTCCTCCGCTCACTCCGCATTGCTCCGCATTCCTGCCGAAGCCCAACCCCTACGGCAGGAGCGACTTCAACGAGAACAGCCTCGCGACGAGTTATGGGCGCCGCATTCGAACTCAAACACAGTTCCCCCTACCCCTCTCGTTTCCTCCGTTCGTTCCTCATTCCTGCAGTACCCCAACCCCATCCCCTGTGGAACCCCCACCCCATACAACAGCGCCCCCTCTTCCGACCATCTCCCCGCTCTGAGACGACCTTTCACTCCTTGCGTCAGGAGTTCCACGACATACCAGGTCAAGCGTCAAATCTCGGAGTCGCCCCCATCAGGTCTCCCAACAGAATGGTATTTCTTCTTAGTATTGTTCCTTCGTCTCTGAGAGGGAACTACTTGTAGCGGATCGACAAGAAATAGACCAACAAGTAGACAGACAAATTCTTCTTCCACGCCTTCATCAAACATTCTTCGAAAACACACGTGGGCAAGGAATCAAACAAAGAAGCGTCTGTTCTTCTTCCAAACGCCGCCAAAAGCGAGCCCTTAGCAACTAAAGGACGCGGGCAAGGCGTCTTAAGATTTGGCGCGAAGTCCTACGTCACAGGAACTACGTATAAAAGTCAGCTTCCACTCACACTCATTCTCACACACACACACACACACACACACACACTCGCTTTCCACCTCCTCGAGCAGATCTCATCACGTCAACCGCCCTCCGGCTTCCCGCCGGAGGAGCGGCCTGCTGCTTCCTTCAAGGCCTACGATTTATCATCAAGTAAGACCTTCTACAGACCGCCTGCAGAAGCAATCCTTCGGAGCCCAACCAGAATCACTTCGGGCCTACGGTTTACAAGGTCAGCCTTCAAGTTTCTCTACCGTCTACGAGATATATTCAGCACCTCAGGCCTACGCCTGCAAGATCATTTATAGATCATCCTGCTCTTCTAGAAGTAACATCACCTCAGGCCTACGTTTTACGAAGCCTACATCAAGCATCTCCATCATCTCGAGAGGCTTAAGACAACGACAACTCGAGCCTACGGTAATAGGTTCCTCTTCAACCCGCCTTCAACAGAGTTTACATCGTCCCGGTAAGATAAGTACATCCTATTCTAAGTACTCTTGTGAAGCCTACATTAGCCTACCGCCGAACGGTAGAATATACCCCAAGTGTAATTAAGCTTTCCAACTGACTCTCGCGAAGGAACGCAGTAGGCCTATTATCCAATTCAAGTGTCATTCTGAAACCGTAATTCCGCGTATCATCCGTTACAGGGTTCAGTTCAGATATTTATGTGATGACTAAATATTCTCTTGGCGTAATCACTTAGCATCACATAATGGCCTGATTTATAAATGATATTTGTGTAACCATTGTCAAGCATTCAATCCATTATTATTGGGCCGCATCATTTATTCTGTGTCATTACTAAGCCCATTCAATGTCCCATGTTGCATGCCATTTACATACCATCAATGAGTATATTACTTATTACGTGTCAATTAAGCTATTAACATTTCATCTTATTAGCTAAGTCTATGTCATAAGCATAACGTAAAACTATCAATTAATTACTGTCAATTCTTTGTTATACCACAGTGAATAAATAACGGCTTTATTTTCATAATAAAATGCAAAACTATAAGGTGTCTTTTATAACCTTAATATTAATTTGCTTGGGCATAATCCAAGCTGGTGACCCTCGCTGCCATTCCGGTCGCTTCCAATAGTATGGTGGGCCTACTCCATTAGCTACTTTTCAATTGGTGATACTTTATATCATAAATTATTAACCCAGCCTATTATTCATAAACAATTAATCATTAGCATACAATCAAATCATTATCTCCTTAAACGGCTAAAACTAGGTCCACTATATATTATATATATATTTCCTTTCTTTCAGGAAGAAGGGGCCAAGGGCGAATTCCCGCAAAAACGCGCCTCCCCGCATAGAAAAAGAAAATAGAAAAAATCAAGGTCCAGGGCACTCTTCATTTGAAAGAGTGGAGGTTATAAACATGTGGAGAGATGGATTGAAGAATATTAAGAATATTGTTCCAGAGTTGACTGATTGAGGATGAAAGATTGAAAATACCGATTAACCCTTGCGTTAGAGTTGGGCAGAAAAGGAATGAGAGTGTGTCGAATGTCTGGTACTACTTGCTCTCCTTAAAGGAGAAGGTATGCAATTAGAGAGTTCAGAAGGGCAGTGTCCGTTACAATAGCGATAGTAAAGAGAGAGTGAGGCAACAATGCGGCGGAGAGAGAGGGATTGAAGAGAGTCAGTAAGAGTCGGGGATTTGATGAAACGGAAAGCTTTGATTCCACCGGTAAAACAGAGCTGTGGATTGAGCTACACCAAACATGGGAAGCATACTCCATACAGGGGCAGACAAGACCCCTTTACAGAAAAAGCAATTTAGTGGAGGTGAAAAAACTGCAGAGCCTGTACAACACACCTAACCTCTTAGAAATTATTTTGGAAAGAGAGTATATGTGATCTCTCCAGGAAAGATCACGAGAAAAAGAAACGCCAACAATGTGAAGAGAAGAGGAAGGGTTGAGTTATGTATTGTTGAAGGTAAGGGGATAGTCGTGTGGAAGATTATGACGAGTAGAGAGATGAAGGAACTGAGTTTTTCAGACACCGAAAGCCACAAGGTTTTCTTTGCCCCAATCACAGATAGTAGAAAGATTAGAGGTCAGGTGCACCACAGCTGTCCTACGCGAAGTATGAAGTGACTGTTGAGAGGGGCGTTTTGTGATGTGGTGAAGTGAAGAGTAGAATCATCGGCATAGGAGTGGATAGGAAAGGAAGTGCGACTTAATAGATCACTGATAAATAAAAGGAAATGAGTGGGAGACAGGACAGAGCCCTGAGGAACACCACTATTAGTAGCTTTAGGAGAAGAACATTGGACATCTACAAACGCAGCTATAGATCGGACAAAAAGGAAATTAGAGATGAAGACACAGATAGAAGAATAGAAACCGAAGGAGAGCAGTTTCGAAATTAAAGATTTGTGCCAGACTATCAAAAGCTTTTGATATATCTAGCGCAAGAGCAAATGTTTCACGAAATCCCGAAAGGAGGATGGCCAAGAGTCAGAGAGATATGCAAGGAGATCGCCAGTAGCGTGCCTTGCGGAACCCTTACTGACGATCTGAAAGAAGTTTGCGAGAAGAGAGGTGTTTAACTCTTCAAATTAAGGATAGATTAAAAACTTTTGAAAGGTAAGAAACACTGGTCAACAAGGATATTTGTTTCCAACAAGATTATAGATCCTGTACATTTTTTAACGCTAATTACAGAAATGACCTTGAAATTCCTATATGACGCACGGTTTTCGAGAAATTTTCTACTCCTTTATTCCATTATTATTCAGTATTTGCAACTTTTTTTTTAAATAGCAGCTTCACTGTAATATTCCATATTGCAATAGAAAATATCATTAGACTTATTACTTTTCAGTTCTTGAGGTGCTTAAAAAATAAAATTCAGTGGGCGCTAAAATCGCATAATCTATCAGCTGTGTTTATGGGATGATACAATAGTGACCATTGCGTTATCTGAAAAAAACTGTCGTTAATCATTTGTTGGTTGTTGTTGTTGGTTAGCCGATCAGCCCACCCTGATCGAGCAAGCCGGCAGCACGCACGTAACCGATAGCTCTCTCCGGATTGGACCAGAGGTTCAGCGCACTAGTGATGTTGGGTTGTGTTCTATGTCATAATGTTATAATGTTTCAGACCAACAAAGACCCTAGGATCCACTCATGGCTGGTCTACCTAACTGTGTTCGTAATTGTATATTGTGCATGTCCTCCGGTGGCGGAGGGGACCTACAATTTCACGTTGGTTCCGAACCACAAAGCCTTAATTTTACTACCTTAAACTATACCCAATCTATCAACATATGTGTCTAATCAATTTTTAAACATGTTTATAGAAGTGCTACTAATTACTTCTACCGGCAAACTATTTCAGCTAATTACTATTCTATGCGTAAAAAAGTTTTGGCAACTGCTGTCTCGAACCTTCTAAAGTTCTACGTGTCAACTTACACCCGTTATTTCTAGTCCTATTATACTGAGATATTTCGAAAAAGCTATCTCTCTCTACGTTATCGAACCCATTCATAATTTTGAAAACCTGGATTAGATCACCCCTTAGCCTTCTAGTCTCGAGTGTTGTCAATTTTAACTCTTTAAGCCTATCCTCGTACGACTTTGACCTAAGCGACGGAATCATCTTAGGTGCTCGTCTTTGAACTCTTTCGAGTTTGTCTATATCTTTTCGCATATGCGGATTCCAAAATTGGATCGCGTACTCGAAATGGGGTCTAACTAATGATTTATAAAGAGGAACTATAATATCGCGCGATTTGTACTCAAAATTCCGAGCTATAAAACTTAACACTTTGTTGGCTTTATTGACCGCTGCTGTACTTTGTATCGCTACTTTTAAATCACCAGTGACTATAACTCCTAAATCTTTTTCCTGCTCTACGCTTGTTAACTCCTTCCCTGACATAATATATGCAAAATTACCGTTACGCGAACCTATATGTAAAATTTTGCACTTATCGACATTAAATCTTAGTAGCCATGTGACTGACCAATCAACGATTTTATTCAGATCTTCATGGATTTTACCTCTATCTTCGTCATTAATCGCCTTACCACCCAGCTTCGTGTCATCCGCAAACCTTGAAACTGTACTGACTAGGCCGACATCTAACTCATTAATATATACAAGAAAAAGCAAGGGGCCCAATACAGAACCCTGAGGAACGCCACTCGCTACATTAGCCCAACACGACTCCGCTCCATCAGCGACCACCCTCTGTTTCCTACCTCACAACCACTCTTCTATCCAATTTATTACTACACCCTTGATTCCATGAACCTTAGTTTTTTCAATGAATCTTTTGTGCGGTACGGTGTCAAACGCTTTTTGAAAATCTAAATACATACATCAACCGCCCGATGACTATCGTAAACGTCAACCACGCTTTGAAAAATTCTAAAAGATTAGTTAAGCAAGATTTGTTTCGCCTAAAACCGTGCTGCGTATTTCTAACTAAGTTATGCAATTCTAAGTGTTCGACTATACGATCCCTAATTATTGATTCGAGTAGCTTACATACAACAGACGTTAAACTGATTGGCCTATAATTTCCCGCCGCCCCTTTATCGCCTTTCTTAAAGATAGGTGTTACGTTTGCTAACTTGAAATTATCTGGTACGCACCCCTCAGAAATAGACGCATTAAAAATCTTTGTTAGTGGCACAACACTGCTATGTTTTAATTCTTTTAGTCGTATGGGATATATGGAATCCGGTCCCGGTGATTTACGCACTTTCATTTTATCAATATAACACATTACCTCCCCTTCACTAACCACAATATTATCCAAAATATTACCATTATCAAAAGGTATTATGTCTATGACCGTAGGGATATTCGTTACATCTTCTATAGAGCGCTACAGTCTGTCATAATGTGTTCAGTTGTTTGTGGTGTGTCCTGGTACAGGTGGCAGGTGTCGTCTGTGGAGTTGTCTAATCTGTGTTTATATGTCTGTAAGTTGGGATGATGTTCACATCGGAATCATGCTAAGTTAACTCGATCCGATCTGCTCAGACTGGTCTCTGACGTGTCAGTGGGTAGCGGCTTCGCACCTAGGACCGCATTCGGACCGAGTCGTGTCAGTGCTTTGTGGGTTAGGTGTGTGTGTATGTGTTTTATGTACTGTGTGATGTATGTGGGGCGTGGTATGGAATGGAGTATTTGATTATAATGTTTTTCTGGTGTTACCTTAATGGTGCGAGGTGTTGGTGCATGATTGTATATGTAGTGGCAAGGGTGTTGTGGGTTAGTTGTCGCTGCTGCTATGAATTGTGTTCCCCTCATGTCTAAATGTTCCCTAACTTTCAGTATTTTTGTTTCTGTGTGCAGGTGTTCTATTGGTGTTGCTTGAGTACATCCTGTAATGATACGAAGTGCGTTGTTTTACATTGTCTGTAAGGTGTTTATGTGTGTGTTTGAGATAATGGGTACCTAGCATTTGCTAGCATGGTCCATAACTGAGCGAATATATTGTATGTATATGAGTGATGTTGTTTCCTGCTGGTGTCCAAAGTTTGTGCCTGTTAGTACACTAAGCGTGTTAAGTCTTGACGTACATTTGTTTTTAATGTCCTGAATGTGGTTTGCAAAAGATAATGATGTGTTGCATGTGACCCCAAGTATTTTTGTCCTGTGAGTGTGTGGAATGTTGGTGTTGTTTAGTGTAATCTGTGGAGTTATCTGGTGTTCTTTTGTGTTGCTTGTTACAAGGTGATGGTTGATTTTGTGGGCGCCACTTTGAGTCTATTGTGTGTGAGCCAGTTTTGCATACTGTTTATGTATGTTTGTAGGTTATTTGTAGCGGTGTCGATGTTGTTGTGGGTGGATGTTAGAGTGATGTCATCTACATATGACGATAAGGTAAGCTTGTTTTCTATGGGTGTTGGAATGTCATGCATGTATACGTTGAACAGTGTTGGTGAGAGAACAGAGCCTTGAGGGACCCCATTCGGAAAAAGCTTGTTTTTTGACGACTTGCCATTAAATATGACATGTGAGTATCTTCCTGAAAGAAAGTTGCTCAGCCACCTTTTGGTGTTATTGTGCATGTTTGTGTTGAGTATTTTGTTTATGAGAGGGAAGATTGGGATAGCATCAAATGTTTTACTAATGTGTATTGTTGCTAATAGTGTACGTTGAGCTGGTCGTCTGGAGTTGATGCCATCCATGATGTGCTGCGTGAGGTTAGTGAGTAATGTCGTGGTTGAGTGGTGAGGTCTGAATCCATGTTGAGTAGGCGATAGTGGTATGTGTGGGTTGGTGATTTGTAAGATTAGTCTTTCTGTTACTTTGGAAGGTGTGCATAGTAAAGTAATGGGTCGATAGGAAGCTGGTTCTGTTGGATTTTTGTTTGGTTTGAGTAGTGTAATAATTTTACCTTGTTTCCATATGTCAGGAATAATACAGTGTTGGTATGAATATGTGCTGATATTTGTGAGAGCTAGTATTCCCTGTGGGCCCAAGTGTTTAAGGTGTATGTTAGATATGTGGTCTGGTCCAGTAGCCTTCGAATTCTTAATGCTTTTGATGATCTTGGTACTGAAGTGTGTAATGGTCGTGCCGAGTCTGTAGGTTTTCTTGTGTCTGGCTGTTTGTCTGTCTGCGTGTTTCTGGTTGTTTTCCCTGTTTAAGTAACTTATCTTTGCGTAGTGATTAACTAGAATGTTAGCTTGTTGTGCATATATTGGGATATTATTTTGGCTGCGACAGTTAGCCGCGTGTGAGGTGTGAATGCCACCGTTAGAGTGGGTAATGCTGTTTATAGTCTTTTATAGCCTGGATGTATCTGTGGAGTGGTTTAGTGTTGTTATGAATTCCCTAAATATTTCTGTTTGTTTTTCTTTAATTTGTTGTTTATTTCTGTGTTGAGCTGTTGTATCTGCTGTTTTATGGCTTCTGTGTGTGGTGTTTGTGTGTTATGTTTGAGGTTGTTACGTTGCCTTATGAGGTGGGATATTTCTCTAGTGTAATTTGGGTTGTATTTCCTAATGTTGCCCTTGGGTATGTATTTGTTTGCATTATTGATGATCTGATTAAATGCCTTGAGTGTTGTATTGATGTTTATGATGGGTGTGCTGTTTAATGTAGTGAATTGTTCCTCAGTCTTATTTTGAACTGTTCCCAATCAGCTTTCTTGTAATTTCTATAAGTGTGCCTAAAGCTGTTGGGGCAGAGTGTAGAACGTGTTGTAATGATGATGGGCAGATGGTCTGATGACAGTTGTTTTTCTGTTCTCCAGTGTGTATGTGTTGCGAGTGAGGGGGAACAGAACGTTATGTCTGGGGAGGAATTTGAGTATCCTGTTTGATGTGGTTTGTGTGTATGTTCTTCTGTATTGTTAAGAATGTAAGAATGAAGAGGCTGTTTAATTGTGTGGCTATGTTGGCGCCTCTGGTGTTGCTTTGGTTGGCCAGGTACCAACTAGTGTCTTTAGCGTTTAAGTCTCCTCCTAAGATGACATTAGTGAGAGAGGCCAGATTGTGTAACTGTGGATTGTAATTGGCTGGCACCTGAGGTGAACTATCTGGTGGGATGTAAATGTTGATGAGTGTGGTGTTGTGTTTTGTGCGTGTTTTAATGTTAACTGGCTGTATTTCTATCGTGTTATCTGCTTGGATTGTGTTTGCAATGTTTTGGGTGGCATCAGTGTAGCAAATGCTTTTACGTATGTAAGTGATGAGTCCACCCCCGTGACCCCCAGTACGATCTTGACGAATCGCCGTGAAGTCAGGGATGGTGGGTGTTTTGTGTGTGCGTTTCAGTTTTGTTTCTTGTATAAGTGCTATGTGAATGTTTTGTTTGTGTACGAATTCCCTAAGCTGCATGATTTTGTTTGTGAGGCCATCTACGTTGTGCTGTAATATGTTAATGTTATGCTTCTGTATATGTCTCAGGGTTTTATTGTGTCTATGTCTTTGTGTATGGTTAGGCTGACCATATTTCCTTGAGACAAAAACGGGACTTTGGGATTGCAAAAAAGGGACGGGGTTATGTAATATTCTGTATTCATGAAAAAGTAAGTACATAAACCGGGACAAAATTGACATTTTTATTAAAACGACGAGACGGCCAGGAAATATAAAACACACGGTACTGTCCCGTTCAAAACGGTACGTATGGTCAGCCTATGTATGGTGACATGTGTAAGTTGTAGTGGGGCCTGGATATAAATTATATCGAGGTATAAATTTTTATTAGAATACGCTCTGGAACCAATATCGTGTTCGTTTTTGTTTTTTTTAGCTTATTTCTGAAAATTCAGGTTTTCAAAGCATGATGTGTTTTGATAGTTGGGAGCTCCGGTATTCTCAGCGAGGAAGATTTGTGAGAAGCGGCGGAGAAACAGCGAAGCGTCGCTTGGTTACCGCTGGGAGATATTCACAGTCAATGCCGAAGTTTAGAAGGGCGACCTCCAAAAGACGGTTTTCCCGTTCATGGAAGAACACAAATTTGACGAGTTGATCCTCGACAATGCGTTTTGTCAAGATGGGCTTCGCGATTGGATCCAAGAGCAGGGCTACAAGACCTGAGGCTTTGCTGCCATTCGTCGTAAATATGTCATCGGATATCCTCCCAATAGCCCTGACTCTATGTTGCTCGATGCTGCAATGTTCGTCCGGTTCAAGATGTTCTCACAAGCGAACCTGACAACAATCCCGAAGGAATTCTTGTGGCGAAGAAAAGTTGCGTAACGAGCCGCAGAAGTAGGTGACGAACCTGACGACGTGTATCAAAAAGTTATTGATGCGAACGGACAAGACTCTCTCATCATACGATTGATTAAACTTATTTTGGTAAGTCACTTACGTTTCATGCGAGTTACCCGTGTTTCATATGGTTCATAGCAACAAAGTCCCTTCACCCCTGAAAATTTGGCCGATTTAGAAGCACGCATAATCGTTCATATTCTGGGAATTTCTTTGGATATTTTCAGATGTTTTTAATGGTGTTGCGCTTAAGTCGCTCAAATGCATTGAAATTCGTGGTGCAAACGTGGAAATGGCCTGAAAGTTAGAAAAGATTCGAATGGAATTACCTCTTTTATAAACATAATTCCAGTACTGGTCGGAATAATAATATATATTCTTTGCCTGAGTTTCCTTTGTTTTTCCAAGTAAAAATTCTTTGAGCTAAACATGCACGTTTGGATACTATATATATATGTATATAGTACGATGCAATATAATAAAATGTTCATTCGGTATTCATTAATTCAGTAAAAGGGTTCATTTAAATATTTTATTACGTTCTGCGTCTAGTAATTAAAAATATGCGTCAAAAAACCTTTTAACTCTTATTACTCATTTCGTCCAGTTAGCGCTAATATTCTACAAATTATATAATAGTTTTCATATATATATATATATATATATATGATACACTCTGAGTTCATTCCCATATATATATATATATAATATATATATATATATATATATATATATATATATATAATATATTATATATATATATATGGGTGTCCCGTAAGTCTGGAACCATAGGCCAAAATGATAAAAATGGCAATAAAAACGCCGAAGAGACTTTTGGGGACTGTTTGTGAAATGAGCGAGTATGGTAGCGGCTGTGTCATCGTCGGTGGATGTCCTCGGCGGTCCACTGCGTGGTTTATCTCCTATGGATCCCGTTTCCCTGAACTTTGCTACAAGTTTGCCGACACAGCTGTGTTATCGGCGCGCGGTCCGGATGCAATCTGTTAAATTACTTAGCGACCTCCCTCTGACTCCGATGTCCTACGAGCAGAATTAGCTGGATGCGTTCTTCCTTACTGAAAGACATCATGGGCACTTGCGTAAACGGAAAAACATGAATTACTTATTTTACCCTATGGTTCCAGACTTATGGGACACCCTGTATATATATATATATATATATATATATATATATATATATATATATATATATATATATATACAGTATGCAGTATATATTCACAACAAATTTTAAATAAAAAATATATGATTTCCATCTCCATAAATAAGTTATTGTAAGCTTGCAGGGATCAATGTTCTGGGAGAAATTTGTTAAGTGCGCAAAAACATTTCACGACGGACGGAGAGAGATTTATCCTGTTCTGTTTGGCAGGTACGTTCTATAAATATAAAAAAGGGTGTTTAAATTATTACTATTTTTAAAATGGTTTTACGTTATTTACTATAAATTTTTATTGGCCGAAATCATTATTTTTTGCCAGCATTATGTTTCGCGTGTTCTGATTCTTTCTTCTGACATGTATTTTTCTCCGTCCAGCGAGAATCATCCTCCCATTTTGGAGTTTCTGTGTCCCTGCTCACAATAAGGCCTTTTATATTCTATATAATATTTCTGTCACCTAAAAAGGACTGCTGCATACACGTACATGCATCAGTACACAGTTAATAACAACGTAAAAACGTGAACAGAAATTTTCAGTAAATCGGGCGCAAACTACTAAAGAATAAAGAAAAAGCTTTGTCATGTAAATCAAACGAGAGTTCACCGCTCCTGAGCCTCCTTCAGCAGAAGAACATCCCAAGAACGTTTGGCGAAAGACTCTTGAATGAATTGCTTCTACGTATTTATGGCCAATGTAAATTCAGGAGGGTCAGTCGGCAATGACTTGGTCTGTATTTATTGAGATAAATATTCTATTCCTTTCCCAGACTCTCAGAGGTATCATGGGAGCCATTGTGTTTAATGCTAGAAGAAAGAATATATATGGCCCAGGGGCATACAAAGCCTACACAAACTGCTTTATAGTCGCGTTAAGAATAGTGCTTTTTTTAGTTGTACTCGTGTACACATTATACAGGGTGTCTCAAAAGTCACTATCTATTTTGAAAAATAATGGGAATTACGAAAAACTGGTTTAAGACATGAAAAATATATTTATTTCAAAGTAAGTGCCACAAAGAATTAGTGCTATTTATTTATCTGTCTCCACATGGCGACCATCAGTGTCTCTACAGAGCTCAAAGCGATAAGTTGTTTCCCGGAACACACTTTCCAGCATTTGAGGTGTTATTTTCTGAACTGCATCGGTAGTACGATTTCGAAGTTCGGCTACATCACTAATTCTTCTACCAGTGTACACCTTAGACTTTATGAAACCCCAGGCGAAAAAATCTAATGGTGTTAAATCGGGTGAACGTGCTGCCCATGGTTGTGTTCCTCCACGACCAATCCAGCGACCGGGGAAGCGTCTGTCAAGATAATCACGTACAATTATTGCATAATGGCACGGTGCTCCATCCTGCTGAAAAACTACTGTATATATATATATATATATATATATATATATATGCGTGTGTGTGTGTGTTGACGCAACATAACAAATCCCTCATTGTCGAAAAGCAATAGGAAAATATTAACAATTAACTTGATACGAGCATCTTTTAAGTAACTCATTTCCATTCTGCTTTTTAGGAAATGACTTCTCATTATTCACATTTACTCCGTGAAAGAAATTTCAGAACTAATTTCCCATTAACTGTACGGAATAAGTATGCATGAAATGGGTCCATTTATCTCTCTCTGGAAGATACAGATTCTAACTTCTAATTAAAAACATATCCTAACCTTGACAGTTACGAGCCATAATAGGAAATTTTTAAAATGTATATTTCTACCTTTTCACTTTTACAAAATATAATGTGTAGAAATATATTTTGCTTATACAAACGAAGTGAAAAGGAGCAACATTTGTCGGTTGGTTCACATATATATATATATATATATATATATATATATATATATATATATATATATATATAATATAACCTTAACCTTAGGTTAATCTTTGGTTAGCTTCCGCCCGAATTGTTCATTCTGACGAAGGTCAAGCTTTTCACTCCACCTTAGACCTACAGTTTAACGTGGAATCTGAACCACGCCCCATCAGCAGCCTAGCGTCTTAACCACTAGGCACCTTAGGGTACCTATTTATCTACCAACCACTTTCTTTATTGTGTGGAAGGATGAACAGCTGGGTTTTGCTGCGCGCCGGCTACCGTCGGGTCTCGAACCCGGGGCCGATGGATTCGTAGTCAGCGACGCTAACCACTACACCACCGAGGCGCCCCTAATATATATATATATATATATATACTAGGGTGATTAGGGTGTCCGACAAGTATCTACCAAATGGGAATTACATTACTTAATTAATTACATTATATTAACGTGTTTTGGACTGAATGTGGAACATCTGAATGTATATGATGTGGTTTTATTAATACATGTATTTCCCACCGGTTTTCCCATTAGGTAGAGACTGGTCGGACACCCTTATATATATGTGAAATGTCCCATAGGAAGTTCTCAATAGTTGTTTGCTCTGAAAGAGAAATCCATGTAAAATTTATTTTCCTTGGACTTATCTACAGTATATTATTTCCATGAAGGTCAGTTTGTAATGATTGTGCAAAACTAACGTAAGGCTCATGAATATTCGGGAAAATACTCTTTTAAGAATCTGATTTCTCTTTTCAAACCCGACAAAACTACTAGGGGCACTCAATATATTTTGCCCCACCCTTTTTTCTTAGCTAAATAATAGGTCATGGGGTTGAAATGTCTTTTGGGCCGTAAGTTCGAACTTTTTGCGCTTCACAGAACCGGATTTTTCCAGTTTGAACCTCTCCTCCTTGTATAAAACTGCTTTTAAACGCCCTTGTATAAAACCAATGTTAACGCAGTTTCGAAAATGGCGTCAGACAGTGATGTGCGTCGTAAACAGATAGCTATTATCGAGTGCTTAACCGCAGAGAAGGAAAGAGTTGGAAATATTCACAAACGTCTACAAAACGTTTACGGAGATGCTGTTATTGATCGAAGCACAGTTGGACGTTGGTCTAAACGTGTGAGATCATCGGAGAGAGGTAGAGCCAGCCTCGATGATGAGCCACGCAGCCGTCGCCCGGCATCGGCTGTGACATCTCACACTGTGCAACGTACTTTCAGCATCATTCGATCAAATCGGCACGTCACATACAAGGAGCTATCACCGGAGGTAGGAATCAGTGAAGGAAGTGTGAATACGATAGTTCAGCAACTGGTATACTCAAAAGTGTGTTCATGGTTTGTTCCTCGCGAACTGACTGAAGATCACAAAGCCCAAAGAAAAGAAATTGTTTCTGAGTCGTTGGTTCGATACGAGACAGAAGGGGACGACTTCCTTTTACAAATTGTGACTGGGGATGAGACTTGGGTACACCACTTTGAACCTGAAACAAACCACCAATCCATGCAGTGGCATCACACAGACTACCCACGCAAGAAAAAGTTCAAACTGGCTCCCTTTGCAGGAAAGGTTATGGCCATCATCTTCTGGGACATGAAGGGGGTGATTCTGGTACACATTATGAAGAAAGGACAAACAATCAACTCAGAGGCATATATTGCTACCCTACAGAGACTCCAGAGACGTATAAAGCGAGTTCGACCGGAGAGAAAACTGGAAGACGTCCTTCTTTTGCACGATAACGTAAGACAACACAACAGTTTGCCAACAAGAGAGGCCATCACAAAAATGCGCTTGACTGTGTTACCCCACCCTCCATACAGTCCGGATCTGGCACCTTCAGACTTCCATTTGTTTGGGCCAATGAAGGATGCTATTCGTGGAAGAAAGTTTCAGAGTGACGATGAGATTGTTGAGGAGGTTAAAAGGGTGGAGACTATGTGGAAAAATAAAAACTTGTAACTACTTGTGTACAAAATTTCTGGAACTTACAAGGAAACTTGGAAAGAAAAAAAAAGGTGGGGCAAAATATATTGAGTGGCCCTCGTATTTCAAAGCTGTTTCAGAATTCATTTCTCTTTATACCGACTCACCACAATCGTTGATTTACTGAAATCTTTTGAAATGATGATGGCTGGAAAAGCACATGAATAAGTTAGCTGTTCTTAGAAATTTCATAATTAAGTGAGGAAGTATCTTTTATGGGTGTGTCGTTTCTCTTTGATGGAAGGTAAGCTCCGTCGCTGGCTGAACTGAAAAGAGAACGCTTTTGTACGGCCATACTAGTTTTCCCATTCTTGTCGAAAGAGTTTCATTTCAGGAACTAAAAGTGTTTGAAGGTTATCTCAAAATAAATAAAATCAATTGAAATAATCAGAAAAACGATTATCTTTACTTATAACCTGAATTTGTAACGTATTCCATATCAGTTTGAAGCTATTATTTTTACTGTATTTCAATATCTTAACCCTTTCATTATGGGCATAGCTTTGAAACGAATTATATGAATTCGAATTACTGAATTCGAATTATAATACATATATCCTCCCCTTTTCAACCCCAAAGGGTGGAAAGAGAGGGATATACCCTTGGTTTATAAACTACACCCGGAGTTCAGAAAAGACGAGGAGTTGGTTTATTTACCACACCCGGATCTGAGCGCAAATTGGACTTGGAGTTTATATGCCACACCCGGAGCGAAAGGGTTAACGAACGAGTATATCGTGAGAGTCATATTTTCCTCAGTAATTTTTTGTGGTTTTGAGAAAAACGAAAAAAAGGGTTCTAAATTACATGGCATGGTTCTAAATTATATGGCATTAGCAACAAAAACTCAAAAGCATCAAAAAGTGACTTAGGAAATTTTGTTTTGACGCTGACGATATGCAGTTTTAGTCCTCGTAAATTTGACGTCACATCAGATGGAATGAGGCGAATTACCGGCTTATTAGATGGGATTAGGCGAATTACCGGCTTATTAGATGAGATAAGGTGGCTTTTCTGATCATCAGATGTGATAAAGCGTCTTTAAGTGCTTGCATGTCTTTACAGTGGATTTTAACCTATATTTTATTTCAGAGTTCTGAGAAATTTTAATTATTTTATTTATTTGTTAGTCTTACGTATACATTTTATTTTATTTATTTATTAATTTTTCTCAAAGTTCTGGAAAGATATGCGAGGCGAATAATAATTTAAATTTTTGAATTTATTTTTATTATTTATTTTTAATTATTTTCATTATATACTGTACTAAGGTATCATCTATCTATTGGTCCCTCTTTTCAACAACCTACTATACCTACCATTCCAGCTAACCATTCCCCAAACTCGGGAATGGTTACATGTTACATCCATCTAACAAAACCTTATCTGCCCTAACCTAAACTATCTTATTCTAACGTACCAAATTCTACATTTACAAAGACTAGAACAATTTTACATGAAGTAGCCTAGCCCATCTTAACCTAGCCTATTCTACCCTAACATAACAAATGCTACATTTACAAAGCCAAGAATAGAATTTTACTCGAATTGTTGTAGAAAAATAATTTAAACTAACTAAATTTATCTAACCTAACCTAATCCAATCATCCATTACAGCTACCAACCATTTATCTACACACCTATCCAACTGCTCAGCCACTCATTAAAACATACGTCTATACAGCTATTTATCCACTCATCTATCCGAAAACGGGTCAAAATTAAGCCAAGAATAATTATTAATTGTAACTGATCCTAAAATATACAAACAACTGGGGGAAGGTGGGGTGGAAGGGGCACAAACGAGTACAACAACATATAACAGACATATATATCTGAAGGACAATTGAATGTGCAGTCATTGACATACAGGTAATTGTAATGTAATGTCTGCGTTCATAAAGATAAACAATTACAGTAATATGATCGTGAACAGAGTTGAACTCCATGTAGTTTACTAGTCTTATACAGTAATAAGGTTCCATTATGATTACTGCAAATCTATATGAACAGCTACTACGACAGAACTTTTTATATACTAGTGAATGCGAAATGTTTGCCTGCAGGATATTTTCGCATTTTTCGCGTAGGCTATAATTTACGCGAAAATATCCAGCAGGAGAAACTTTGACAATTTAAACTAATCTTTAGAAGAGAGTAAGAAAATAAAACTTTATTTTATAAATACTTTATTTGAAAAGTAAATTCAGTATATTGTAATAAAACATTATAAAGTAAAAACAGTAAAAACATTTTAAATCATACTGTATAACAAAAATGTCATGAATGCCGCTAATTTCATAACCCTTCCGAATGGTCTCCCTCATTTTGTGTAGGTTATCCCATGCAGAGACAATCTATTTAGCATGAATAGGTTTCAGTGTGGAGAGCTTCAAATCTATCTTACTGAGAGATTCATTTACGTTGAGTGCTGCTGAAACTTTATCCGCATACTAAGAGGTAAAACTTACCTTCATATACGACTTCAATCTCGACCAATCACAGTCCAGAATAAATGTCGTCATTCATGACGTCATTTTAATCTGTAAGATTATAACTAGCAACTGTTGACCACGAAATTATGATACCACGAACTCGTCCAAGGATATGAAAGAGCGAAAATTTGCTGCCGCGAAATTAACCTGGTTTACATTACAGGGTGTACATAAAGTCAGGATCTATTTTTGTGAAGCACTTGGAAATTATATGGAATTCAATCATAAAATGATAAAGTGGTAACATTTATTAAATAATTAAGAGTAGGATTCGACGTGACGCCCATCAGTATCCCTGCACAGCTCAAATCGTTCCGCAGCATTTCTAAACACATTCTGGAGCATTTGCGGGGTTATGTTATCTGCAGCAGTTCGTATACGTGTACGTAAGTTTTCAAGACTCGTAATCTTCGTCTGATAGACGTGCGATTTGATAAAGCCCCATGCAAAGAAATCTAAAGGGTTAAATCTGGTGATCTCGCTGGCCAAGGTCTGTTGCTTCCGCGTCCGATCCAGCGATTTGGAAAACGTCCATTTAAATAATCCTGAACAATTTTGGCATAGTGACAAGGAGCACCATCATGTTGATAGACGATGGGGATAGGATTGTTAGTACCGTCGTCTATCAACATGATGGTGCTCCTTGTCACTATGCCAAAATTGTTCAGGATTATCTAAATGGACGTTTTCCAAATCGCTGGATCGGACGCGGAAGCAACAGACCTTGGCCAGCGAGATCACCAGATTTAACCTTTAGATTTCTTTGCATGGGGCTTTATCAAATCGCACGTCTATCAGACGAAGATTACGAGTCTTGAAAACTTACGTACACGTATACGAACTGCTGCAGATAACATAACCCCGCAAATGCTCCAGAATGTGTTTAGAAATGCTGCGGAACGATTTGAGCTGTGCAGGGATACTGATGGGCGTCACGTCGAATCCTACTCTTAATTATTTAATAAATGTTACCACTTTATCATTTTATGATTGAATTCCATATAATTTCCAAGTGCTTCACAAAAATAGATCCTGACTTTATGTACACCCTGTATATATACAGTACTTATAAACTCATAAAATATTATACTAATGTTTGTGAAATGACGTTGATGGGCCAAACCGAGGTGTTGACATGGTTACTAGCATGGTCTATGTTCATGGTTCTAGGAAATTTCGCCGCAAACATTTTCGCCGTAGGAAAATTCGCCGTAAACATTTTCGCCGTAAACATTTTCGCCGTAAGACAAATTCGCCGTAAGGACATTTCGCCGTAAAATTTTTAAAAAATAATCAATGGATGATAAAGGGTATTATATAAGCATTAAAAAGGCAAGTCTTTATTCAATGGTAAAAGTCAGTGATAAAACTTCTTAAAAATAAACTCTCTTCCTTCATCAAATTGGTTATGAGTTTCTAGATACTTGGATGCATGTTAGTAATAGAGCTTTGTATTGCATTGTGGAAGCCTTCTATACTGTTGTTCGTTCTCGGCATATTATTATGAGTTCTTTCGACAACATTCCACAATTCTATAGGAAATGTTGGCTCCATTCTTCGCCTTCGCGCGCCTCGGCCTCGTTCTCCTCCTATATAGTGAGTTTCAAAGCAAGATAAGGAATTTATTTAAGAAATTTATTTAACCAAACTATCACGACTTAACCTAACCAATCGTCAATGCCGTTCAGTATAAAGAATGTTGGCTCCATTCATCGTCTTCGCGCGCCTCGGCCTCGTTCTCCTCCTATATAGTGAGTTTCAAAGCAAGATAAGGAATTTATTTAAGAAATTTATTTAACCAAACTATCACGACTTAACCTAACCAATCGTCAATGCCGTACAGTATAAAGAATGTTGGCTCCATTCATCGCCTTCGCGCGCCTCGGCCTCGTTCTCCTCCTATATAGTGAGTTTCAAAGCAAGATAAGGAATTTATTTAAGAAATTTATTTAACCAAACTATCACGACTTAACCTAACCAATCGTCAATGCCGTACAGTATAAAGAATCTTAATTGTGGTAGACTGCTCGAAGCTAGGTAGACCGCACACTTAACCAGCACCGGCTATTATAAGGGTTCAGTTAAACTTTTTTTGTAATTTTAATTTTATTTTATTTACGGCGAAATATCCTTACGGCGAATTTGTCTTACGGCGAAAATGTTTACGGCGAAAATGTTTACGGCGAATTTTCCTACGGCGAAAATGTTTACGGCGAATTTTCCGGTCACGTATGTTCATACCATATTTCTACACCGTATGACGAACACCGATTCTGAAAATGAATCCAGCTCCAAATAAAATTGCACAGCGAGGCCGGATAATTGGTATGCGAAAAGCAGGTCTCTCTGTAGTTGACATAGCCATGGAACAGGGAATTTTGAAGCCTACTGTTCGACGCTGGGGGCAGAGGTGGCAGGAGACTGGGAATCTGTTAGATCGTCCAAAGTGTGGGGCACCAAGAAAGACCACCATAGAAGAAGACAGGAGAATAATCAACGAAGTGCAGAACGATCCTATCAACAGCGCAGTCGCTATCCGGGAGACACTACATATGGGCGTGTCAGTGGACACCGTAAGGAGACGGTTGCACGAAGCAGGATATCACCACCGTACTCCTGCCAAAAATGAGAGGATCAAAGAACGACATCGTCAGGCCAGGCTCTCATTTGCTCGCCAGCATATAAATGATGATCTCGCATACTGGAGCAGAGTTATCTTCTCTGACGAGAAGACGTTTGCGTCTACAACTTACGGCCGTCTTCGGTGTTGGCGGCAGGACAACACGAGATATGCCCGCCAAAATATTTACGAAGTGGCACGGAGTGGGCACGTGACAGCGAATGTGTGGGGATGGATGCACCTGCTAGGATTAAGAGAGCTGACTGAGATACACTGGAGGTTTACGGCAGATCAATATATAGAGATCATGGAGGAGGTGATGCTGTCTTCTGTACGCGCGTATGCCTTGCCCTATCCTGAGCAGATTATCATTATGCAGGTACGTGTATTTTTGTGTTTTAGAATATTATACTATGACTAGAGTAAGATTTATGTATTACACGCATTTGTATGTCCGGTTTCCACATTTACACGAGACGAATAATGGTCATAAAATTGTTCTTTAACTCTTTCAGCACTATGACAACACTTTAGGATTTTATTCTGGGCTAGTAATGGGTGTGACCTCAACCCCATTGAGAACGTGTAGGGGAATGTGGTGAACTCGTGGGAGCCTGGGCAGGAGCGGACCAGCCGTCAGCTGCTGGATCACACTATGGCTGAGTGGAAGATGTTCCGAAGGAACTCACACATCATACATAACCATGTTGCATCTGTGCCACACAGATTACAAGATGTAACAGACAATAATGGGGATGGACCAAATACTAACTATGAACCGGGTATAGCTGTGCCATTTATGTTAATCTATGGCAAATTGTGAGCATTTTGTATGATAAACTATTTAGTAAAACATTTTCAACTATTGCATATTTGTTGTAATTAAGAATTGGTATTTTATTGCACACACACACACACACACACACACATACATATATATATATATATATATATATATATATATATATATATATACTGTATATGTGTTAAACACAGACCGTGCATGGAACAAGGAACTCTTCTGGGAAAATTAAATCCACTATAGTCCGAATAAGTAATGGTAAATGACAAATACCATAGTTTTTCTTTTTCATGATGTTAGCCCAGAAGAGTTCCTTGTTCCATGCACGGTCTGTGTTTAACATATAATTTTCTCAGGGAACCATTCTGAGTTTGTATATATATATATATATATATATATATATATATATATATATATATATATATATATATATATATATATATATATTCCTTGTTAGGATCTAATGTCTCCACATTGATAATGCAACAGGAAATCTGGAAAATATGAATGGGTTTATCTGTCCATCGTGATTAAATCATTATCTCTACACACTGATAATACAAATATAATCTGGAAAACACTATTAATACGAGTATAATTGGTATTAGCCACAAACCGGTGGTGATATCCTCCTTAATGCAACCGTCACCTTACGAGTTTTACTGACACGCCCATATGTAGTCTCTCCTGGACGGCGACAGCAAGTAACCATGTTAACACCACGATTTGGTCCATCAACGTCATTTCGCATACATTAGTATAATATTGTATGAATTTATAAGTATATATAAATATGTTTATGCAAGTATACTCGTGGATTATTCTTATGTGATTTTGATAATCAGTTACTGTTATTCAGATCGAAACTGTAAACAAGTTCTTTGTGTGACAGTCGATAAGCCATCTCCCACTAACGCTCTCTGCCCCTCTACCTCGCTCTCTGTCACACTGTCTCAATCTTTTTCTCGCTCAATGTCAATACATATATAAGTTTAGATTCGTAAGTTAGTAAAGGTTTAAAGCTGCACACAGACCCTACAAACGACTTTATTAGTATTGTTACATAATGATTTAATATACACGAGACTGGTGGGTGGGGAAGGGGATGAGGCAGTGTGGCGGATGGTTGTGTAATGTCTATTTTTGGTTCAAATTCACTAGTATATAAAAAGTTGCAGTGTGGTATCTGTTCATATAGACTTGCAGTAATCATAATGGAACCTTATTACTGTATAAGACTAGTAAACATGGAGTTCACCGCTGTTCACGATCATATTAATCGTTTATTTTTATGAACATAGATATTACATTATAATTAGGGGCCGTTCAAACTTACATAACGCTATGTTTGCAAAAACTTGACAGCCCAGATCACCCAAGAACGTTCTTTAATGCTAGACCAGGCATACCCAAAGATGTTATGTAACACTTCCCCCACCCCATACTCCACACGTTACGGAACGTAACAGGGGAGGGGGGCGTCAGGTTTTAGCAAAAATAGCGTTACATAAATTTTGAACGGCGCCTTACCTGTATGTCAATGTTATATGTTGCTGGACTAGGCTGTCCCCCCTCCACCCCACCTTCCGTCAGTTGGGGTACCTTGACTATCGCTGCGGCGTTTCCACATGTCCTGAGTCGCCTGTGAGGCGAGGAACCTTACATGTGCGGGCAACTGTACATAAATATTACGTTTATGATGCGTAATGAAAATAAAATAACAAAATAAATAAAAAACATTTAAATAATTTTTCGCCTCATATACATTTACAAAAATTTGAGAAAAATGAATACATAAATAAATGAAATATATAAGTAAAAATTAAAAATAAATAAAAATAATTAAATTTTTTTAAAATTCCGTGAAAGAAATTATAGATTAAAATCCATGATGTGATAAAGACGCTTTATCACATCCGATAAGAGGAGTCGCATAATCCCGCCTGATTAGCCGGATAATCCGCCTAATCCCATCTGATGAAGACCTCATGAAAGGAGGAGACGTCAAAATTTTTCGTCAACTTTCTCGCACCCATACTTCTCTTGTACTGTAAGACTAAATTACGTTTTTCTCTGTATGAATGGTTTAAGAAGTTTAATAAATACTGTTAAAATGCAATGTTAAAGTTAAAGCACAAGTTTTAAAGAGTATTTATATAAAATAAACTGTATATATATATATATATATATATATATATATATATATATATGGGATGAATTTCACAATAAAACACGTGAAATGAATGAATGCTGCAAACCCACAAGGAAAAATAAAAACGATTCCAAGGCCTTTCGTGTATTCAAAGCTACACCTCGTCAGGGAATGAAGATAAAAGGCGAGATGCCCATAAATATATACAATGTACAGGAAAAACAAAACAATTAGCACATAATTAACAAGGGTTAATGAGAGGCAAAAGAAATTTTAACATGATATCGTCAATTTTATACGTCCCCGAACTGTTATTGAAATTGTTTTTAAAATGAATAAATGCACATTCTAGAATATTTCTTTCTATTATATCTGTTTTTAACAAGCGCTTTAGAACTATCCCACTTGATGCTATGGTTACATCTATACATATGGTTAAATAAAGCATTGGAAGTATTAGCTGTTCTACACGCATATTTATGCTGTTTTACCCTAATATCTAACGTTTTACCGGTTTGGCCTATATATACTGAGTTACATTGTGTACATCCGATCGAATACACACAACCAACAACATTATCAGGGCTATTCTTTATTAGGCGTGATTTAACAGTATTATTATACTTAAAGATTACATTAATGCCAATTGCTTTAAGTACAGTTGGAAGGTATTGAAAATTAACATGGTAAGGTAGGCTAAGGATATTTTTACGCTGAAATTCCTTTACAATTACATTATTATAATACCTATTCTTGGCTTTCTTAAGACAGTTATCTAAAAATGAAATAGGATAACATAATTTAGTACCAATATTCATGATATTGCATAACTCGGAATCTAAAAATTCAGGACTGACAACTCTCAATGCTCGAAGAAACATAGCAGAGAAAATAGAGGATTTAATCGAAGGATGATGGTCAGAATAAAAATGCACATAAGAGTTATTATTAGTAGGCTTACGGTAGACTTCATATTTGAACTGATTAGAGCATCTCCAAATTTTTATATCAAGAAAAGATAGGCTTCCATCATTTTCTTTTTCAACTGTAAACTTAATAGATGGGACTAAATTGTTGAGCCTACCAAGAAATAAGTCCACATCCAAATTATTAGGCCAAAGGCATAAAATATCATCTATATACCTGTACCAAACCAGGTTAAAATTAACAATCGTAGGCAAAATTCTACTTTAAAAAAATTCCATATATAAATTAGCTAGTACAGGTGAAAGGGGATTTCCCATAGCCAATCCAAACGACATAGCATAAAACTTATTTTCAAACTGAAATTTACAATCTTTGACACAAAGCTTAATTAACTCAATAAGAGTGTTGTGTTGAACAGGGAAATAATATTCAGAGATCTTATCTTTTAAAAAATCATGTAGGTCATCAACAGGGACTTTTGTGAATAGCGAGCATACATCGAAGCTTACCAATTTGAAATTAGGGTCATTAGGGAATTTCAGTTTGTCAATAAGATCCATGCTATTTACAATATGTGACTCAGAAATAGAGCCAACTAACGGCGTTAATAAACTACCTAACCATTTTGATAGTTTATAGGTTACGGAGCCCACTGAGCTAACAATAGGCCTCATGGGATTATTAACTTTGTGTGTTTTTACTAAGCCGTACAGATATGGTAGTGACGGATTGATACTAAGAAACTGCTGTGAAAGCCCATTATAGTTATTTTTTAATATTTCTCTTAATTTTCTGTTAACAGTTCGGGGACGTATAAAATTGACGATATCATGTTAAAATTTCTTTTGCCTCTCATTAACCCTTGTTAATTATGTGCTAATTGTTTTGTTTTTCCTGTACATTGTATATATTTATGGGCATCTCGCCTTTTATCTTCATTCCCTGACGAGGTGTAGCTTTGAATACACGAAAGGCCTTAGAATCGTTTTTATTTTTCCTTGTGGGTTTGCAGCATATATATATATATGTTAAACACAGACCGTGCATGGAACAAGGAACTCTTCTGGGAAAATTAAATCCACTATAGTCCGAATAAGTAATGGTAAATGACAAATACCATAGTTTTTCTTTTTCATGATGCTAGCCCGACGTGGGCAACGGGTCTCTCGCAAAGAGATCCCATAAATATAGCTTCCCTCACCAGCTATCTGCAAAGCAGACAGGATCCAGCTTTGGGACATGGACCTAGAGTTTAAAGCAAGCCTAGTCCCTACATTCAGAACCTCTATATAAGTAAAAGACTCGTTGCATTCACGTCGGATTGAATAAACAAAGAAAAAAGGGTATCTATTGTATTTTTAGCCAAAAACAAAACTTAAACCTCAACCGGGACATTGAGCGTCCACTTTTCAAGGCACGTAACACGTCCGTTTAATATACACAAACTCAGAATGGTCCCCTGAGAAATTTATATGTTAAACACAGACCGTGCATGGAACAAGGAACTCTTCTGGGAAAATTAAATCCACTATAGTCCGAATAAGTAATGGTAAATGATAAATACCATAGTTTTTCTTTTTCATGATGCTAGCCCGACGTGGGCAACGGGTCTCTCGCAAAGAGATCCCATAAATATAGCTTCCCTCACAGCTGGATCCTGTCTGCTTTGCAGATAGCTGGTGAGGGAAGCTATATTTATGGGACCTCTCTGCGAGTGACCCGTTGCCCACGTCGGGCTAGCATCATGAAAAAGAAAAACTATGGTATTTGTCATTTACCATTACTTATTCGGACTATAGTGGATTTAATTTTCCCAGAAGAGTTCCTTGTTCCATGCACGGTCTGTGTTTAACATATAAATTTCTCAGGGGACCATTCTGAGTTTGTGTATATATATATATATATATAAAAGAGAGAGAGAGAGGGGGGGGGGAAGAAAGCTTTTTTATAAAATTCATTTAAAAAGAAATCAAAATGATCCAAACTTTAAAGTGCACAACCTTTTTATTTTGTTTGCAAGTCATAATTAGCTCTTTGAAAAGTTAGGTGGCTTGTATGAAAGTTAAGCGTTCTAAACAAGCCCCAATTGCCAGTAAGAGCTAGGGTCGACCCACTTAACCTACAACGCACGTCTCTACTAAGTTTTGAGAGGACGAATTGAAGTGCTAATTGCGCCAACGCTCGTTTAATGTTTGTATGAAGGCAGGACAACGGTTGCATAAAGCATTCGAGATCAGGCGAGATTTGCATTACGCATCGCGATAACGATTCTCTCCTTATTAATAAATTAAATTAATGTCGGATATCGTTGCGTTCCTAATTTCGTGTTAATGTATAGTTTTTACACATTCACTGAAAAGGGTTATTGAAATTCATTTTTATAAAAACGGAGAAACTTGAAAATTATTTCGCATGTCGAATAAATGAAGCAAATTTATAGGGCATAATAGGAGGATTACACACGAAATGTGTTTGAAGCTGATTATTGGAATGCATTAACCGCAAGGAAACAGAAGGTAATTGTCGTGTAGGAATACATTTGCAGTCATTTTCTTTTGAAAATCATGGTTATTTAAGGAAAATAGTTTCGATTTTTCTGAATTTCCTTCAGCATAATTTCAAACTCGTGTTTAATTTCCTTTTTTTTCATATTAAAAGAGAACTTGATTTATCTATCTATCTATCTATCTATGCTATTATATAGTGTTGGAATTGTTTTCACTACAAGTCATGGAAAGTAAAAATAGTTTTATCACAAAATAAATCTTCTTGTGATTATAGAAATATCTTCATTAATATAAAGTTATATAATAATTTTCGTTTGCATAAAGTAGTAGAAAACCTCTTGAAAAAATTCGATAATAAAATGTACCCTCAAATAAAAACAATGTTTCATAAATTACGAGAGTGATAAAGCGCCTCCAGCTTTATATAAAACCTCTGAAGGCAAGATGAATTGCAATTTCTCATGCACAGAACCAAAATCATTCGGACCTATTTTTACTCTTGCACGCTTTATGGCAAAGCTTTAATGCAAATGCTCGCTATCCGCTGCATGTGTCTTACTTAGCGTCAGAATAGTTTGTACTTTCCACTCATCAAACGAATTAAAAAAATAACCCGAAGGTTAAGAAGTAAGTTCCTGTAATTAACATTCTCATGTAATTCCAAAGCAAAAAAAATTATTATTCGCAGAAGGGCTTCTTTCATAAACATGAGAACTGATTATCTACACGAATCTTTGATTTTAATGTTATTAGCGAGCATTACTGCACCATTACCAAGAAATCAAACTTTTTCCTTAAAAATAATGTTTCATGCGGAAAAATGCTATAAGAGAAAAGAATTATCGAGTAAAACGAATGTCACGGAAGACTTTTTTTTTTTTAACTTGCGTCAATTGTTTTTATACGTGAAAGAGAGCTTGCCGTAGCACGGTAGAAATGAATGTCTGCGCTTTCTTTGGCGGACCTCAAAATAATATAAACATATAAACGACAAGAATGCCGATAAAAAGATAAGGAGTAAAACCATGTACTTTAATTGTACTAAACGAGACACTAAAAATTTCCTATCTGCTGATGTTTTGCGATATTATATCTTAATATACACATATTTGTTTAGTAAGTCCAGCAGTTTATAAATTAATAAGAAAATGAATCACTGCGTATCTTTGTATATGATAAACGAGGTATTCTATTAAAGAATAATGTTACTAACGAGATCGCGCGTATCTGTATCACATACGAAGATGTTTGTAAATGAAAATAATTCACAGACAAACAAAATAGAAAACAATGTTTATAACAATGAATGCGTTAAATACGATATGTTTATGAAATGTTACATAGGTTGTTTCAAAAGTCCAGAATCATAGGAAATATTATATATACAGCGTGTCCCAAAGAAATGTATACCCACTTTGTTCGATAATACCAGCTATGAGGATAATAAATATATTACTTTTTATATGTTTTTTAATAAAGAATTTTCTCCTGAATCTAAATATGTAATTATTTTTATTAAAAATTGAAGAACAAAAAGGTTACAGATGTTTAAATTATAATTATTATTTTCGAGACTTCATGTGCGATATTTTCTAATATTTTAACCGACTGTTTTGAGATACTTATGTTTAGTGTTGATATTGAAGCATAAATGTTGTAATTATTAGTTAATTCAAAAAATTTACAAATTCCATGATTAAATGACACTTTATCTAAGATGTTCGACGTCTTCCAGAACGTTGTTTTTGTAAGTTTTGCACAGTGCCGTCGGTTTCAAACTTATCTCGTATACGTGCAAAAATATTAGAAAATATCGCACATGAAGTCTCGAAAATAATAATTATAATTTAAACATCTGTAACGTTTTTGTTTCTCAATTTTTAATAAAAATAATTACATATTTAGATTCAGGAGAAAATTCTTTATTAAAAAACATATAAAAAGTAATATATTTATTATCCCCATAGCTGGTATTATCGAACAAAGTGGGTATACATTTCTTTGGGACACGCTGTATATATATATATATATTACAAATATTTCCTATGATTCCGGAGTACAAAGAATTATTGAGTTTGTGTCAAGATTGAATTGTAACTTTTGGGATGGTTTTTCCGTAGCAAGGTAGAACAGACTAATAATATTCAAACGATAAATAAATACCCAGTGTGCCAATTAAGGCACGTGTGTGTGTGTGTGTGTGTGTGTGTGTGTGTGTGTGTGTGTGTGTGTGTGTGAGAGAGAGAGAGAGAGAGAGAGAGAGAGAGAGAGAGAGAGAGAGAGAGAGAAAATTTCACAAAAGAAAATCACGTACTACAAAAACTTTCACTTAATTCAAATTGTGTTGTCAATTTCAATTATTTTTGAGATTGTCTAAGAAAACAATGTTCAACACTTGATTAATAACAATACACAAAATATATTTTAAGAAAATTGTAGTGTAACTACTACTACTACTACTACTACTACTGCGCCTACAATTACTACAACTACTAGGGGAGTTAAGAATTAATTCTCCACTTTCAGAGCGCGTGGATCGGGATCATCCGCCTTCCTGTGCATAACAGGGTTGGAGATTGGGCCGAGTCCCATCTTTGGAAAATACAGAAGCTGTGAAATTTTAATTGAGAAACTTTTCTTGAATGATTCTCTCGTTAATAATGATGGTGAATTTATATGCGTAAATCTCATATCAAAATGTAATTAAAAAATGGTAGAAAGAAAGAGTGAAGTGATTTTGTAATCGATTTAATTTCGCGTGAAAATTTAAATCTTTTAAAGTGAAGACATACAAAAGTAAAGTGATCCGATATCCAGGGTAGAGCCGAAGACCGAGTGTGTTATCAAGAAAAGAAATTATTGTTTGACATTCCCGGATAGATTTATGGTCGAGTAATTAAGCTACAAAGGGGAAAATATAGATGAACAAGGTTGCTTTTCATTATTGAAGCTTGTAAAGGTTTGGGTTTGTTTATTCTTTGGTCTCGCCTAAGGGAAACCCTCGAGAGAAAATTTTAAATTTTAATTTTAAAGTTTAAATTTGAACTTTAAATTTAAAATTTTAATTTGGAGATTTCTTTAAGAAAGGCGGAGCGTAGAATTTAACGAAGTTGAGATTGGAGCCAATAGAAGATCAGTAACTTTTGTACGATTGATGTCATGTAAGGAAAATGGTTTTCATAGGCCATTTAGACACTAAAGGGAGGAGTTCTTGTAATCCTAAGGTATAGCTTAGAGTTATAAAGCAGTTGTAGTTCTGTCCTGTAAATTTGAAGTGGCTTAGAGAATCTTTAAACCCTGTGGCATGATTAAAAATTTGTAAGTTGATTTTAAACGGTCTCACGTTGTTCTAAAATCTGAATTTCCTTTGTTTTACGCGAATTTGTTCGTAAGGGCTTTGTTGTTAGTTGACAGAAAAGAACTGTGTGAAATTTATTTGAATTTAATTATTATTCACATAATTATGAAATTCTAAACTTGTAATTTTGCAGAATATTGTTTCCTCAGGGAAAAGTAAATATGTTGTGGTGATCTTGTTTCCTGAGGAAACCGGTGAAGTTAGTGCATGACCATTTAAAGCTTTTGTGAAAATGTATTTAGTTAATTGACGGATTTTTTCCTGGAAAAATCTGCGGAACTCGCGCAGTACGTTTGAGAGTAAATTTCCCAAATTTTTGTAGGTAAAATACTTCTGCAAACTTCTTTTTAGATTATGGAATTTGAATTTAGTACTAGTTCTAGAGTTACATACAGATAAAAAAAACCTTTGTATAATTGCTTGTTGAGACTGGAATAATTAATTGCAAACATTTTCTTTGAATTGAAAATTTGTTTTTGGAACAAATTTTGTAATCATACATCTGCAGGTTACTTTTCAATTTATGTCCTACTCTGAGTGAAACAAAATAAACTTTATACGAGGGAGTTAGTTGTTGCTATGCTACCTTGCAATAGGCCTCTCTTGTAAGCTGAGGGGAAATCAACACTGAAAGTTCGGAATTCAAAGTGGGCTTCAAGTAAGCCAAGAAAACTACGCGTATAGAATTGAAAAGCCATCCGAGTGGATAGGCAGAGTCATCGTGAACAAAACGAACCTGCGCGTGCGCAATAAGCGCAGTAGTATAGTGTCAAAATGTGAGAGAGAAATAGATCGATTTGAAAATTTCCAGCCCTCACCGTCCTTCATGGCGGTCCTCCACCGTCCTTCATGACGGTCCCTCCTTTATAAGGTGTCTTTCATGGTCCTTCAAAAAAAAAAGAAAAAGAAAAAGAAAAGTAAAAAAAGAAAAAGAGAAAAAGAAAAAGAAAAAAAGGATTCGTCTTCACCTTCCTTCAAAACAAAATTTGAGAAAGGATTCCTCCTCGCTTTCCTCCTTGAAAAAGTTCTTTCATGAGACAAACAAGAACAAACATGCAAAGGCATGCAAAAACATACATACATTCGAGTACTTTCTGTTCAGGCAAGATCCGCCAGACAGTAGAAATGAAAACTTAAAATGAATATCTGAAAGGTTTTAATAGGACTAACGAGAGTATGCATCGACATCAACACATCCAACTTTCGTCTCTTAACAAATTGCGAACAATATATAAATCAAAATCAGACTGAACATATTTTAAATCGAAAACAAGTTCTTTGTTTAATATCTGTATTATGAAAAATAAAATGAACATTTATTATTTAATTTAAATAAATTAATTTCTCTCTTTTTTAAGGGAAACTGGCTTATTTTCAAAAGAGATGACCTACAAATACAATATATACTTATAGCACACGCACATTTTTTTATTTACTTTTAAATATGTAGTTTTCTGTTATTTACATCGATATATACCATCACATTAATTTTCACATGCCATCTTCTGGTATGTGAATTAATAATTTTACTGTACAGCAAATTTCGTTATAAAATTGCATGTGTTAAAAGAACATCAAGTTGCGTAACGCGGCTTTAAAACTAAAACATCAAAGTTGTTTTCCTCCTCTAAACATCCACTTAAATATTATTACTAATATTGATTTATTGTTATTATTACATGTATATGTACACGTGTTAAGAGTATTTAAATTAAATATATTGATTTCAATTCCCTTCGTAATAAAAGCATCTGGCAAATCTACACCAATCTTGCTATATTTCTCTCACAGTAACCGTCTTCAGAGTAGTAGTTAAGTTTAACTTTCTTCTAACGACTATTAGGTGATACTAATCTTGTTATTATTATTATTATTATTATCATATATATATATATATATAAAACAATATCCAAAGAAGTAGGTTCGGGTAAAAAAACTTTCTTAATCGATGCAATTAAAGAAAACAGGATGTCAAGTTTGTCGAAGTTGGTATTTTTAAATAGATTCAACGGGAAATAGGTACTGAAACTTGAGAGATTTTTCATGAAGAACCTTTCTAGTTGCAGTCATAGTTAGGCCTATTCACATTACTTTAATTATCATTTCTCTAATTTATCGACTGTTCACAGTTCCTCATAATTCTCATAATAAACGTATTTGTTTTCACTTTTCCTTCACACCAGTCAGTCCAGTATTTACATCAATCACACAGAATGTTCATGCTTATTGTTTTGTCACTAGCTGTACCAAACATGTCTTTACAAATTGAAGCGTACCGTTATACAACGTTTAAAATGTTAAAATTTAATACTTTATGATATCAGATCTCGTATAAAAAACATCATTTTCTGTACAAATGGCCCCCAAAATACTTTCAATCCTAATAATGTGCTTATAGAACGCACCATACGCTTTTTCACCCGTATTAAAAACGTAAAACTGAAAGTTGTATCATCACGCGAAATTCGATTCTGCAATGACGTAAGTGAGCCCCAACATTTAATTTAAAATTATTTAACCGATCATTCGAGGGAACTGTACATCGATCTCATTATAACTTCTGGCTCAAAATAACCCGCCATGCATATTTACACGAGTTCAATTTAAATAAATAAATAAATATATATATATATATATATATATATATATATATATATATATATATATATATATATATATATATACAGTATATATATAAGGAGTTTGTATGTGGCATTCCAACAGAAGGCAGGAAGTGTCTGAACCCTGTTTCTCCCATCACTGTCCTCTTCGTCTGGCCTTTTTTACATGTCACGTCTACCCTGTGAGCAGTCCAGCATACTCTCAAACACGCGCTTCTCACTATATTCCTTACTACACACGAATGCATCTTACACACGACAGAGTCTTTTCAAACAGGTGTAATTTCAGTAGTCTCGGAGATTCGCGATTGTCCCCTCCTTCCTGCCTGCATTGTATATATTACCAAGCAAGTCTCTCCACAGTTTACAGGTTTCCTCATTGTCTAAAACTTATGAAGTTCTCTCTTATTGCTTTCCTTATTGTAACGGACATCACAAACGAATTTAAATAGTATTTAAGTATCATGTTGAGTAACATAGCTAGATAACCCCGCCACAGCCTAGTTTCTTAGCATAATCATGAAACATGAAACAAGATTATATTAATATATTTCTATATATATACACACGGCAAAAGTAGTTTGAAGATTTTTTTCCATCTCACGATTGACTATAATTATACACTTTATAGGAGTTTGCAAATTGCATATATTTAGACAAAAAGTATTAGGTCTTACGCTGATTTCATGTCAATATCAGCATGCTTCACTGCCCTTTCAGTCATTGTGACCTTAGATCGTACCAGAACTATGGTCTTGACAAAGCACAATGTGTTAAATTTACCAAACAAGGATAGCCTATGTTCAGGACTCTGGACATTTCCATAGTCAACATCAACTAAACCTATTTGATCGTACCTTTCTTTATGTACATTAGGGTGTGTCAATTTTGGGGGTGAAATGACTAAATTGAAAATCATGTGATTTGGTAGCAATTTAATGTAATCATTTGGCATACAAAATAATATCCTTGCTTCAGAAACAATAAAAAATAACTCCTACATCAATTTTAATTAAAAAATTCCATTTTTCCGTAAATTCGTAACAAAATAACAAATGTGCGCAAACATCCTATCAACATTTAAAGTTGCAATAAGATATCATTCAGAGTCTTTATTTGAAAGTAACCAATGCAGTCATGTCCTTTTTGCAGCGGTTCCTTGACATCAGCATTCGGCTTGCTACTTGCGCTTTGATGTAGCCTTCTCGCCTCTCGTGACTGTAAACTTGACTAGCTGCTTCTGTGACCATTTTCACACATCTCTCCACACTCTGAGTGTGAGAAGGCCACTTTGGCACTTGCATTGGGGCCTCTTTAAGTTGTGTTAAATCTTTGTTTGTTATACATGTTGTCAGTGGTGGCTCCAAAACTTCCGAACTCAAGTCAACTAATTCTGACAATTTCGTGGCATTGACGTTTATCGGAGGTACCTTCCTTGTCTGAACAGAGCAGTCTCCCAGCTGGTCATCATCTAGTGATGTTCCTCTAAGCTTTAGAATGATTTCCACAGCCTCAGTTCGCTCTTTGGTACATTGGCTGCAGAGCATTGCTTGCAAAACTGCCTCTGGCCTAGCATACCAAGCGGACCTCTTCACCACAGGTAACACGATGTCCACCACTACTTTCCTTTGGGTTCTCAGTAGCTGTAATGGAAACAAGATGTGGTTGGGCCCCTCCATCTACATTGGATTAAGTTTTACATTGAACCAGTGAGGAAGATAAAACCCAATAATAAATTCAACAATCAACCTCAAATTCTGTAGCATTTTGCCCTTCAGTGCATGTTTGGAAACCCAAATCCTGCAGAAACGAATCGCTGTAGTTAACCAACGACTGTGACTTACGGGTCCAATCTCCAAGAGAACCAGATTTTGAGGCAACTCTCCTGATCTGATTGCTTGAACAATACGATAAGCGTAAGATTGATCCGTGCTGAGGTCTTTGATAACTTCTTCAGACAACACTGGAAGGGGAGGGCCTACTTCGACCTTTGGAAATTTTGTATTTATTTCTAATTCCGTTGCTTCATCTAGCATGTTGCCAAGGGGGCCTGACCATTTGTTGTTGCTCTTTGTAGGACCATCAAGTTCCTGGATGAGACGACGAAGAGGTAGTTCCCCTGTGTGCAAATCACATACAATCCAAACAAGCCTTCTTCCAAGTTTTTTCTCTAAATGCGTCATAACACCGCCCTGCCATCCAGTGTTCACCGCAGTTGAGTCTCCACCAACGGCCTGCAGTGAACTGTCAAGTCTTCTTTCTTGAAGCCAACATATTATTTGATCAGCAATTGCCTCTGCATGTTTATTGCCTTCTACTTCTGCTTCAGGAACAAAGTTAAACAAATAGCGGCCACCAGGTTCGGAACACACAGAGTAGTGTTCTTCTTTCATGAGACCGGGAAACTTTCTGTCCATTCCTTCTACCTCTAGGAGAACTTTTGTGTCATCTCTTCTTCCATCAAACAAAAGGCAAGAGAGACCTTCCTCCTTCAAATCTTTTTCATGCTGATCAGATATTTCCTTCATTATTTTTTCTTGTGCTCTTCTTATCTTATTATGATCTATCACTAAGGATGTATCCTCTCGGCTGATGAGGCCTGCATCTATCCAAGCGGCAGTGGCAATCTCTGCAGTCTCTCGTAGCCCCGTATGGTGGCGAATACTGGCAAGGGCAATGTTTGAGATGTTTTTAGTGTTGGATTTCATTCTCTTCGGCGAAGGTTCAGATGGCATTTTGGAGCTATCATCTGATGTTGCTTCTTTCTGTTCATCTGAAGAGCTTTCAAAGAAGTGAGAAACCTCTAGATAGAGCTCTTCATCTCTTTGGGTGGCTTCTTCACTCTTTTTCTTCCTTTCTTCCCTCTCTCGAATTTTCTCTTTTTTCTTAGCAATAACAATCTGTTTTTTGGTTTCTGAATAATCTGCCGAACCAATCTGCATACTTCCTTGGCCTCCTGCCTTTGTTCTCTGCGCCTTTATGAAAGCCAGCTCCAAAACAGGGATCTTCTTCTCACGAGGACAGCGACAATCAATGTGAGGGTGAGGTTCTCTTCTGCATGAGGGAGAACAATTGGCTTCAGAACACAACTCTATGGGACACTGGCAGTTCAAAATGTCAAGAAGAGTATCAAGTGTGTGCAGAAATTTATTTTTCGTTGCTAGTTTTCCTTTACCAAGTGATGTCTCAACTGCTTTGTGCCACAGCTTTGTTAATTTTAGCTCAATATTTCTATACTGATTGAGTACAGGTGGTTTGAATAGCACGTTAGCTTTTTTCCATTGATGCAGAAGAGGGGAAATCATGTCTCTTATGAGCTCTTTCTCTGTGTAGTTCCTTCTATCCTTTGTATTTTGTTCACGAAGGAGTAACCCTAGTCTCAGCATGTCTCGCACTGTTGGTAGTTCTGATACGGGAAGCTCCTTGCCTGTACCGACTAACAGGCTCAAGTGGCATGACGGCTGACCTCTTGTCTTCAATTTTGGGATCTTAGGAATATCTGAAAAGAAAGAAAAACATTTAAGTATTTTATATCAATTACGATGTTTCAAAGTTTAGTCATTCGATGTTCTAAAATTCAATAAAAAAAATATTTCATGGGATTACAACATAGTTAGACAGAAGAATATGATAATAATAAATAATTGTAATAATCAATAATCCATACTTACAGTTAAACTGTAGTATTCGTCTAGTACTGTACAATAACTATGAAGTAGGTACAAGAGCAATAACAGCAAACCACCGTCTATGACATCTAAGAGGCAACTGAGGACTGAGAGTGAGGGACAGTTCTATTCTTGTTTTCACTTGTACATTGTACAACAACTATATGACCTTGAAAACACTCCATATGCGATCAGTGGGATAATTCTGTGACAGATGAATAGTTAATCAATTTATGTCCTATTATTTAGTAAAAGAGTCAATTTCTGAAACTTTAAGGTAAAATTGATGTAAGTAAGGGTTATTTTATTTCATTTTGGTTGGCCAATTTCAAGTTTTGACATGAAAAGACACTATATTTTCACTACCAAAATTTATTTGAAAAAAGTTGACAAAATTGACACACCCTAAATTGTACATGCAATAGCATCAATTGGTTAAGCTTTCTCTGAGTCGTGTTTGAACTCAGATAAGATTTAATACGCACGATATTACTAAACGAGCGTTCACTATACGTAATGGAAGCAGGCATCACTATAATTAACTTTGTTTACGTAATCACAGAGGAGATAAGAAATTACTGGTCAGGTGTCAGTGACTGCACGTGTGTAACTACATTACGTAGGATTAACTGCTCAAAGGAATCGTGAACACAAAGTTCATACTAAAGGTTGTTAGATGTGTATGTAGTCTTGCAGGAAGGAAGTCTGAGCCCAAGAATGAAGTTACACTCTATAATTTTGCTGTGGACATCTATCCTTTGCATCCTCGAGAAGCAAATCTTTACATTGGACATACATTTTGTACTCTACTTCGTCAAAACTCTCAGTTATGGGTATTATAATGAGGTCCAGAGCTTCATAATGTGTCTTTCTGTAAAGATCTTCAGATGCGTAGCTACCTTCCGGTGGAACACAAACCTCTTCTAGCCTAGCTGAAACTCTTCTAAATCGAGGCTGTGAGGGTACATCTACCTTACAGGAACCTAGTGGCTGTATTTTCTTTCAGAAAAGACTAGCCCCTTCATCACTGCGCATATTTCAGAGTTTTATCAGTCATACCAACAATAGCTTATATATACAGTACTGGCCAAATTATTAGGAATTTTTTTTAAATTTCATTTTTTGGTATAAAATGTTAAATTAAACCAATTTTAAACGTTGGAAAGTTATTTATTTCTACACAAGAATACATGGTCATTATTTAGCAATAGTTTAGTACTTAGTTTGACCCACCTTAGCTGCCATAATGGCTGCGACACGCTTCGGCATGCCATGAATCAATTTTTTGCATAATTCTTTAGTCGAACGAAGCGTGTTTGTTCGTCAGTTGTCGTTTGGTTGTCGTGCGATGCGGGTGTGTTTCTCTTTCTTTTACGTGTCATTGTAACTACCGTTTAATTTAAATAGTGTATTTACCCAATTTCGGCAATTATTTGTTACAGTTTTTAAGTGAATTTGAAAATGGGGCGAAAGAATGACTTGAGTCCACGGAAAATTGGGCAAATACAGGTTTTATTAACTTCTTCTACATTTAAACAAAAGGAAATCGCTGCCAAACTCCATGTTTCACCACAGTCAGTACTTCGTATTAAGAAAAAAATGGTATTTGGAGAAAATGTAGGCCCCAAAAGGGTTGGAAGATGCGGCAGAAAAAGGGTAACGACTCCAAGAACTGATAGACAGATTGCAATTTTGTCTCTTAGAAATAGAAGAGCTACTTGCAAAAACATTTCCAGTAGTCTAGCGGCTGATGGCATCAATATTAGTCGTAGAACAGTCAACAGGAGGCTTCTAACTGCCGGCTTCAAAGCCTACCGCCCAAGGAAGAAGCCCAGGCTCACTGAGGCTATGAAGAAGGCACGTTTGCATGGGCAAAGGAACACATTAACTGGACTAGTGAGGATTGGGAACAGGTAAGAATAATATTTAACATTAAATAGAATGTTAATACAGTAAATACAGTATGCATAGAAGTGTATTTACAGTACGTGATAAAACTGCAGTAAAAATATCTGTAAAGCAGCAAGTCATACTGTACTTCGTTTTAGCTGTACTTCATACGCTATGCACTGACTCTTTCACAGGGCTTTCTTTGATTGCAGGTGGTGTTCTCCGATGAGTCAACGATTGCCGTGCTTGACGATCGTGTTCAAAGTGTAAGGAGGAGGCCTGGAGAAGAATTTTTGCCTGAGTGTCTGATGAAAACGGTGAAATTTCCACAAAAGATCATGGTTTGGGGAGCAATTTCTGTGCATGGAACTAGTCGTTTGAGCATTGTTGAGGGGAATATGAACCAAGTCAAGTATATAGAAGTACTAAGAAGACGTCTACTGCCTCAAATAAGGGAATGGTATGGTAATAGACGTTGGATCTTTCAACAAGACTCAGCTCCATGCCACACGGCAAAGTCGGTTAAAAAATGGTGTCATGAAAATAGTGTTCGGTTGCTCCCATGGGCTGGAAATTCTCCAGACATGAACCCAATCGAAAGTTTATGGTGTATTTTAAAGGACGTAATCCATGAAACGCCGATAACAACAAAACACCAACTCATAGAGCGACTTATTCAAGTCTGGTTTCACTCTACACGTATTAAGGAATTATGCAAAAAATTGATTCATGGCATGCCGAAGCGTGTCGCAGCCCTTAAGGCAGCTAAGGGGGGTCAAACTAAGTACTAAACTATTGCTAAATAATGACCATGTATTCTTGTGTAGAAATAAATAACTTTTCAACGTTTAAAATTGGTTTAATTTAACATTTTATACCAAAAAATGGAATTTTTAAAAAATTCCTAATAATTTGGCCAGTACTGTATATATATATACAGAGAGAGAGAGAGAGAGAGAGAGAGAGAGAGAGAGAGAGAGAGAGAGAGAGAGAGAGAGAGAGAGATATTTAGAGGTTGCAAGGACTGATGATGCGAAATTTGAATCACAAAATAAGATAGCAGTAAACAGAGTAAAGAGAATAACGGAGCGGATATTGATAGCCTTTAAACGAAGGGATAGGAATATAATGATTCCTATACTAAAAACCCTGATCATACCCAAATTGGAATACTGCTCGATTCTAACATCCCCATATAAAAAAGAGGGCATTAGACAGCTGTCAGGGATTCAGAGAAGCTTCACAGCCAAGATCGAGGGGTGCAAAGAACTAAATTACTGGGAAAGATTTTGAAAGCTAATCCTATTTTCACTGGAAAGGAGAAGAGAGAGATACACCATTATTTACACTTGGAAAATAATGAAGAAACTTGTCCCTAATCTTACTCTGAACCCTGTAACTTCCCAAACAACGGTGGAAAGTAGAAAAGGAAGACTGTGTCGTGTTCCCAAATTAAAGGTGAGACAGGGAACATCCTTAACCCTGAAAAAAATTAGTTTTGTGGTGAGAGGACCAAAACTGTTTAATCAAATGCACAAAGACCTAAGGAACATGAAGGGAGTTGCTATGGACATCTTCAAAAGATGATTAGACGCCTGGGTCAGAACAATCCCCGATGAACCGGTCTCCCCGATGAACATGTCTTTTTCATACATATATATGAAAGAGACATGTATTTTTGCGTAATTAGCTGTAGATATGATAGTCATGTGTTAAAATATAGGTTGCCTACTAATTTTTATTGCGAAAGAATCAGCTATTTAATTTAAATATTTAATAATGCTACTACTTCAAGTTAAATTGCTATACTCGATGTGCGTGCCCCCCCCCTACCTGCGTCGGTCTCTCTTCACATGAAGGTCAAGCTGGTTAAAATGTCTTGGCCCCCTGACAACCAAGCTATTTTCCTTCAGTGTTGAGGTGTCGTGTCAGGCCTTTAATTTGGGGACACTACACATTCTGACTTTCTTATTGTCCTGTGTTGTTTGGAAGGTAATTGGATTTAGTTTGAGGTTTTGTACCACTCGTTGATTTTTCTGCTGACCTTTGTATCGTCCGTAATATTGTCTTTGGCTCCGCTGAGAGACATTGACTGAGGTGCATTGTGGTGGGATGGCGGGAAGGGACCCGCAAATGTAAACACCATCAAATCACGGTTAGCACCATGTCACGATCACGGTTAAGTGTACAATGGTAACAATTAGTAGGTCATGTTAATTCAATTGACGACAGTGAATCACGGATAACTGCATGAATAAAATGTGTGTATACACAACGTTGCGGTTCCGTGCGTCGTTCTCTTCACACGAAGGTCAGGCTGGTGCCCCCCTCTAGGTCTGTCCTGGTGGAGAGGCGAGTGCTTTCTTGTACTCTCCGCCTCACATAGCCATGTACGACCGGTTCATCGGGGATTGTTCTGAGCCAGGCGTCTAATCATCTTTTGAAGATGTCCGCAGCATCTCCCTTCATGTTCCTTAGGTCTTTGGGCATTTGATTAAACAGTTTTGGTCCTCTCACCACAAAACTAATTTTTTTCAGGGTTAAGGATGTTCCCTGTCTCACCTTTAATTTGGGAACACGACACAGTCTTCCTTTTCTACTTTCCACCGTTGTTTGGGAAGTTACAGGGTTCAGAGTAAGATTAGGGACAAGTTTCTTCATTATTTTCCAAGTGTAAATAATGGTGTATCTCTCTCTTCTCCTTTCCAGTGAAAATAGGATTAGCTTTCAAAATATTTCCCAGTAATTTAGTTCTTTGCACCCCTCGATCTTGGCTGTGAAGCTTCTCTGAATCCCTGACAGCTGTCTCATGGCCTCTTTTTTATATGGGGATGTTAGAATCGAGCAGTATTCTAATTTGGGTATGATCAGGGTTTTCAGTATAGGAATCATTATATTCCTATCCCTTCGTTTAAAGGCTATCAATATCCACTCCGTTATTCTCTTTACTCTGTTTACTGCTATCTTATTTTGTGATTCAAATTTCTCATCATCAGTCCTTGCAACCTCTAAATATCTCTCTCTCTCTCTCTCTCTCTCTCTCTCTCTCTCTCTATATATATATATATATATATATATATATAATATATATATATATATAAGCTATTGTTGGTATGACTGATAAAACTCTCTGAAATATGCGCAGATGAAGGGGCTAGTCTTTTCTGAAAGAAAGTACAGCAACTAGGTTCCTGTCAGGCAGATGTACCCTCACAGCCTCGATTTAGAAGAGTTCCAGCTAGGCTAGAAGAGGTTTGTGTTCCACCGGAAGGTAGCTACGCATCTGAAGATCTTTACAGAAAGACACATTATGAAGCTCTGGACCTCATTATAATACCCATAACTGAGAGTTTTGACGAAGTAGAGTACAAAATGTATGTCCAGTGTAAAGATTTGCTTCTCGAGGATGCAAAGGATAGATGTCCACAGCAAAATTAGAGAGTGTAACTTCATTCTTGGGCTCAGACTTCCTTCCTGCAATACTACATACACATCAACAACCTTCAGTATGAACTTTGCGTTCACGATTCCCTTGAGTAGTTAATCCTACGTAATGTAGTTACAACCGTGCAATCACTGACACCTAACCAGTAATTTCTTATCTCCTCTGTGATTACGTAAACAAAGTTAATTATAGTGATGCCTGCTTCCATTACGTATAGTGAACGCTCGTTTAGTAATATCGTGCGTATTAAATCTTATCTGAGTTCAAACACGACTCAGAGAAAGCTTAACCAATTGATGCTATTGCATGTACATAAAGAAAGGTACGATCAAATTGGTTTAGTTGATGTTGACTATGGAAATGTCCAGAGTCCTCAACATAGGTTATCCTTGTTTGGTAAATTTAACACATTGTGCTTTGTCAAGACCATAGTTCTGGTACGATCTAAGGTCACAACGACTGAAAGGGCAGTGAAGCATGCTGATATTGACATGAAATCAGCGTAAGACCCAATACTTTTTGTCTAAATATATGCAATTTGCAAACTCCTATAAAGTGTATAATTATAGTCAGTCGTGAGATGGAAAAAATCTTCAAACTACTTTTGCCGTGTGTATATATAGAAATATATTAATATAATCTTGTTTCATGTTTCATGATTATGCTAAGAAACTAGGCTGTGGCGGGGTTATCTAGCTATGTTACTCAACATGATACTTAAATACTATTTAAATTCGTTTGTGATATCCGTTACAATAAGGAAAGCAATAAGAGAGAACTTTATAAGTTTTAGACAATGAGGAAACCTGTGAACTGTAGAGAGACTTGCTTGGTAATATATACGATGCAGGTAGGAAGGAGGGGACAATCGCGAATCTCCGAGACTACTGAAATTACACCTTTTTTGAAAAGACTGTGTAGTGTGTGAGGCATGCGTGTGTATTATGTAGTAAGGAATATAGTGAGAAGCGCGTGTTTGAGAGTATGCTGGGCTGCTCGCAGGGTAGACGTGACATGTAAAAAGGCCAGGTGAGGAGGACAGTGATGGGAGAAACAGGGTTCAGACACTTCCTGTCTTCTGTTGGAATGCCACATAGAAACTCCTTATATATATATATATATATATATATATATATATATATATATATATATATATATATATACATATATTTATTTATTTATTTATTTAAATTGAACTCGTGTAAAATGCATGGCGGGTTATTTTGAGCCAGAAGTTATAATGAGATCGATTACAGTTCCTCGAATGATCTGTAAATAATTTAATTAAATGTTAGGGCTCATTACGTCATTGCAGAATCGATGATCGCGTGATGATACAACTTTGAGTTTTACGTTTTTAATACAGGTGAAAAAGCGTATCGTGCGTTCTATAAGTACATTATTAGGATTGAAAGTATTTTTGTGGCTATTTGAACAGAAAATGATGTTTTTTATACGAGATCTGATATCATAAAGTATTACATTTTAACATTTTAAACGTTGTATAACGGTACACTTCAGTTTGTAAAGACATGTTTGGTACAGCTAGTGACAAAAACAATAAGCATCAACATTCTGTGTGATTGATGTAAATACTGGACTGACTGGTGTGAAAGAAAAGTGAAAACAAATACGTTTATTATGAGTTATGAGGAATTGTAAACAGTCGATAAATTAGAGAAATGATAATTAAAGTAATGTGAATGGGCGCTATGACTGCAACTAGAAGGTTCTTCATGAAAAATCTCTCAAGTTTCAGTACTTATTTCCCACTGAATCTATTTAAAAATGCCACCTTTGACAAACTCGACATCCCGTTTTCTTTAATTGCATCTACTAAGAAAGTTTTTTTACCCGAACCTACTTATTTGGATTTTGTTATAAATATATATATATATATATGATAATAATAATAATAACATGATTAATAGCAATTAATAGTCGTTAAAAGAAAGTTAAGCTTAGCTACTAGTCTGAAAACAATTATTGAGAGAAATATATAGCAAAATTGGGGTCGAGTTGCCAGATGCTCTTATTACGAAATGTGTTTAAATCAATATATTTAATTTAAATAATCGTAACACGTGTACATATATATGTAATAATAACAATAAATCAAAATTTAAATTTAACACATTGTGGTTTGTTAAGACCATAGTTCTGGTACGATCTATGGTCACAATGACTGAAAGGGCAGTCAAGCAAGTCAAGCATGCTGATATTGACATGAAATCAGCGTAAGACCTAATACTTTTTGTCTAAGTATATGCAATTTGCAAACTCCTCTAAAGTGTATAATTATAGTCAGTCGTGTGATGGAATAAATCTTCAAACTACTTTTGCGGTATATATATATATATAATATATATATATATTAATATAATCTTGTTTCATGTTTCATGATTATGCAAAGAAACTAGGCTGTGGCGGGGTTATCTAGCTATGTTGCTCGACATAATACTTAAATACTATTTAAAATCGGTTGTCATGTCCGTTACAATAAGGAAAACAATAAGAGAGAACTTTATAAATTTTAGACAATGAGGAAACCTGTAAACTTAGAGAGACTTGCTTGGTAATATATACAATGCAGGCAGGAAGGAGGGGACAATCGCGAATCTCCGAGACTACTGAAATTCCACCTTTTTTTAAAAGACTGTGTAGTGTGTAAGATGCATGCGTGTGTAGTAAGGAATGTAGTGAGAAGCGCGTGTTTGAGAGTATGCTGGACTGCTCACAGGGTAGACGTGACATGTAAAAAGGCCAGATGAAGAGGACAGTGATGGGAGAAACAGGGTTCAGACACTTCCTGCCTTCTGTTGGAATGCCACATACAAACTCCCTTATATATATATATATATTTATTTATTTAGTTATTTATTTAAATTGAACTCGTGTAAATATGCATGGCAGGTTATTTTGAGCCAGAAGTTATAATGAGATCGATGTACAGTTCCCTCGAATGATCTGTTAAATAATTTTAAATTAAATGTTAGGGCTCATTACGTCCTTGCAGAATCGAAGATCGCGTGATGATACAACTTTCAGTTTTACGTTTTTAATACAGGTGAAAAAGCGTATGGTGCGTTCTATAAGTACATTATTAGGATTGAAAGTATTTTTGTGGCCATTTGTACAGAAAATAATGTTTTTTATACGAGATCGGATATCATAAAGTATTAAATTTTAACATTTTAAACGTTGTATAACGGTACGCTTCAATTTGTAAAGACATGTTTGGTACAGCTAGTGACAAAACAATAAGCATGAACATTCTGTGTGATTGATGTAAATACTGGACTGACTGGTGTGAAGGAAAAGTGAAAACAAATACGTTTATTATGAGAATTATGAGGAACTGTGAACAGTCGATAAATTAGAGAAAAGATAATTAAAATAATGTGAATAGGCCTAACTATGACTGCAACTAGAAAGGTTCTTCATGAAAAATCTCTCAAGTTTCAGTACCTATTTCCCCTTGAATCTATTTAAAAATACCAACTTCGACAAACTTGACATCCTGTTTTCTTTAATTGCATCGATTATGAAAGTTTTTTACCCGAACGTACTTCTTTGGATATTGTTATATATATATATATATATATGACAATAATAATAATAACAAGATTAGTATCAACTAATAGTCGTTAGAAAAAGTTAAACTTAACTACTACTCTGAAGACAGTTACTGTGAGAGAAATATAGCAAGATTGGGGTAGAGTTGCCAGATGCTTTTATTACGAAGGGAATTGAAATCAATATATTTAATTTAAATACTCTTAACACGTGTACATATATATGTAATAATAACAATAAATCAATATTAGTAATTATGTTTAAGTGGATGTTTAGAGGAGGAAAACAACTTTGATGTTTTAGTTTTAAAGCCGCGTTACGCAACTTGATGTTCTTTTAACACGTGCAATTTTATAACGAAATTTGCTGTACAGTAAAATTATTAATTCACATACCAGAAGATGGCATGTGAAAATGAATGTGATGGTATATATCGATGTAAATAACAGAAAACTACATATTTAAAAGTAAATAAACAAATATGCGTGTGCTATAAGTATATATTGTATTTTAAGGTCATCTCGTTTGAAAATAAGCCAGTTTCCCTTAAAGAAGAGAGAAATTAATTTATTTAAATTAAAATAATAAATGTTAATTTTATTTTTCATATTACAGATATTAAACAAAGAACTTGTTTTCGATTTAAAATATGTTCAGTCTGATTTTGATTTATGTATTGTTCGCAATTTGTTAAGAGACGAAAGTTGGATGTGTTGATGTCGATGCATACAGTACTCTCGTTAGTTCTATTAAAACCTTTCAGATATTCATTTTAAGTTTTCATTTCTACTGTCTGGCGGAACTTACCTGAACAGAAAGTACTCGAATGTATGTATGTTTTTGCATGCTTTTGCATGTTTGTTCTTGTTTGTCTCATGAAAGAACTTTTTTCAAGGAGGAAGGCGAGGATGAATCCTTTCTTAAATTTTTTTTGAAGAAAGGTGAAGACGAACCCTTTTTTCTTTTTCTTTTATACTTTTCTTTTTCTTTTTCTTTTTTTTTGAAGGACCATGAAAGACACCTCATAAAGGAGGGACCGTCATGAAGGACGGTTGTGGACCGCCATGAAGGACGGTGAGGGGTGGAAATTTTCAAATCGATCCATTTCTGGCTCACATTTTGACACTATACTACTAAGCGCATCCGCGAAAAAGGAGTTGCGCCACATACTACGCTTTTGGTGTTAGAATCGCGATCCTATTGCAAGGTATTAGTATTATGAGGGTGACTTATTATTAAAATAACTTTGGTACAGAGAAAAGCACTAACGTAGAAAATATTGTGAACAGTGAAAAAGTGTCGCTAACAGTGATAAACGTTTTAAAAAATAAATAAATCAATAAACTTCGCGATGTCTGTTTAGAGCGTGGATGTAACGAACGGGGAAGAAAGTGCAAGTGACATTAGTGATACCGAACCAATGAACTTAAAGCAGATGAGTACAGAAAGTTTGCAAAATTTGAAAAGGATGAAGTTTTCCAAAACTAATCGGGGATTCTACACATCTACAGAAGCTAAGGCTAACAAAGATCTTAAGGTCCACTCTAAGGTTAGCTCGAGAGAAAGAAGAGAGTAGGGAGTTAAAGGAAGAGAATAGAGAGTTAAAAGAAGAAAATAAGGGGTTAAGTAAGTAGCAAAACCTAACATCCGTGGGTTAACATTGATTCTGAAAAAGAGAGAGAAAGACTCACCATCATCATCCGCCTGCCACTGCCGACAAGTCGGAAAAATAGTGGAAGAGAAAAGGAATCGGGTAAAAGATGAAAAGGAGTGAAATAAGAACGCTTACAAACCATGCAAACACAGTCTTAACTCAAAGAAACACTGTCATTACATGCAAACTACAGACATGCAAGTAAAGAGAGGATGAGCAAAGAAAAAAAAGTATGAAGAGTAAAACAAAAAGTGCTTTAGTTTACGCTACGAGCTACATCTAAGTTCGCGTTAGTTTAATTATTATTATTATTATTATTTTTTTAATAATATAAATTTAACACTGGCATATCACACGCTGACATGTCAGAAGCATGTCAACAGACTCAAACCTCGACTATCACCCCTAGAGCTCCTGTTGCTAATTGTTTAATTATTTTAAACGACGTTAATAATTTCAAAATGAATATCTAAACGGTTTTTAAACATATTAACGCTGGTAGAGTTCACGAAAGATGTGGGAAGATTATTCCATTTATCAATTACTTTAAATGTAAAAAAGTTTTTAGCGATGTTAGTAACGAAACGCCTGCCACGTAATTTAAATCCGTTATTACGAGTATTGCTATAATCGAAAATGAACAATTTGTCAAAATTTACGTTATCGATTTTATTAAAGATTTTGAAAACTTCAAAAAGCTCCCCCCTTAATCTCCTAGTCCCGAGTGAATGCAAGCCTAACTCTTTAATCCTATCTTCGTAAGACTTGTTGCGTACTGACGGAATTAGTTTTGTGGCGCGTCGCTGAACCCTTTGCAACCTATCAATATCCTCACGCAAATACAGGCACCAAAACTGAACGGCATACTCTGAGTGAGGCCTGACTCGGGACTAGTAAAGGGCCAATATAATATTCTTCGATTTAAATTTGAAATTACGCGCTATGAAGCCTAACATCCTATTAGCTTCTGCGCAAGACTCCAGGCACTGGTTCCTAACTTTTAAATCCTTAGATTCGCGTACGCCTAAATCCATTTCCTCGTCAACGCCTGCTGACTGTCTATCGTCCATCGTGTAAGTGTAATTATTGTTACGAGAACCTATATGCAAAACTTTACATTTGTCTACGTTAAATTGCATCTGCCACTTATCCGTCCACTCCATAATCCTATTTACATCGTCTTGGAACCTATTTCTATCGTCCACGTTAAGAACTTTACCGCCTATTTTAGTATCGTCCGCGAATTTTGACACGTTACTAGTCAAGCCTACATCTATGTCGTTAATGTAGATTACGAATAGCAATGGACCTAACATTGAACCCTGACGGACACCCCGATTCCCTACCATTAACAACGACCCTCTGTTTCCTGGCACGAAGCCATTCCTCTAACCAGTTAGCTACCTGACCGCGTATACCGTGCGCTTTAACCCTCGCAATTAATCTTCTGTGCGGAACTGTACTGAACACTTTTTTAAATTCTAAATAAATAACGTCAGCCGCTCTATGCCTATCGTATTCGCGCACTATTTCATTATAAAACTCTAACAAATTAGTTAAACAAGATTTATGGCGTCGAAACCCATGCTGACTACTATTAATCAAATCGCGACTTTTTCAGTGATCGACGATACGATCCCTAACTACGGATTCCAAGTTTACCTACAACTGACGTTCAGCTTATAGGTTCGTCCCAAGAGAAGCGTTTTCGTTCCGTCCACTAAAGAAAGAGAACTTTCGACACAGGAACCTCCTTCACCTTATATCCGAATTTTCCTACGGTAGTAAGGGGTTCTGAGCAGACGACCTTTGGACACACGCCAGAAGGAAGTCCGCCGATGTTTATGGGCGAACGGGCACAAGAGGACCCAGGAACCACCCCAAAGAATCGGTTCGTAGGTGCACCCACCACAAGCACCGAGAAACGCCACACCGATGCAGACCTGCAGAAATATATACAAGCTCTCGTACTATGGAAAACTATATATGCTCACAATATGGTATCGTATGTGATCGTTTATTTCTTAATTTAATACAAATTATTAATTCATTGAATTAAATATCTATAAAATTGCCTCGGGATTGGCGACATAGCTTATTGGGAATGAAAACAATTGCCATACATAGAACCCAATATGGAGGCATTGGGTCCACATAACAAGAAAAACGAATTATTTTGTCTAAAAATTTTCTATTTCTGACTCATGAAAATTACTTCGAGAGAAGAGTAAACGAACTTTGTAAAGTCAACGAACTTTGTAAAATCAGCAAATTCCTAAGACAAGATTTATATTTGCTGCTTATGTTAAGCAAGGAAGGTGTACTTAATCTTTCTATAAATTCTGAGTGAATAACAAGTAATATAAACCTAATAACTCAAGAGGATAGGCCTATACCTTCAGGAATTTAAGTGCAGTTGATCGCCTATATTAATTAAATCAAGTCAACTCGTTGTGTAACTCCATCGTATAACGGTCCTACATCGAAAAATATCGTCGCGCCCTACAGCTAGAAGCGAGACCCAACGAAATAATAAGGTAAGGTAATTTCTTTCTTTACCATTAGGCAGCGCTAAAATACCGAAAGCAAATAAATTTAACATTAACCAATAAAAACACTACTTAACGAGGTCCTTTGAAAACCTCAATATACTGTACACAACTCTTTAACGAAAAAACGTAGGTTTTTTGTCGTTAACTCTCCACCAGATGTGTGACAGTGTTATGGACGAAAGTGCAATTCGAAGGAAGATATATGCCGGCAGGAGAGAAAAAGGCGAGACACTCAACATGTTTGCCATCAGATATATATACATTTCCTTTGAATATGTTTATTTAGTTTGGTTTCAACAGGTTTGGCTAAGCACTCAAGTTCGGCTGCACACACACACACACACACACATTAAACATACATCGTGCAAAGGCTGAAATGAAAGATGTAAATGTAACTACTATTACGTGCGAGTTTACTATTTTATTTAAGAATGGTAGAAGGTGAACTTGCAGCATGTATTATTATTTCCATTTTATGGCTGATGCATATGTTAAATAAGCGAAGTATGTATTATTTCTGTTTTAACAACTGTTGTATATACATATTTTAATTTGTCTTTACTGACTGCAATATTCTTATTTCAGGACTCATATATATATATATATACACACCTTTGGTTAGCTTTCATCCGAATTGTTCATTCTGACGAAGGTCAAACTTTTCACCCCACCTTAGACCTACAATTTAACGTGGAATCCGAACCACGCCCCACCAGCAGCCAAGCGTCTTAACCACTAGGCCACCCAGGGTACCCATTTATCTACCAACCACTTTATTGTGTGGAAGGATGAACAGCTGGGTTTTGCTGCGCGCCGGCTGCCGTCCGCGTGAGAGGTACAGTTCTTCAGGGTGAACAGTGTAGGCAAGCTCTGCCTTGTACCGCTCAAGTGCTTTGTACCAAAGTTCAGGATATTTCGAAGAATCTAAACCTTTGAAATATGCATCCAACTCTAGACCATTCTCGCCTTGTTCATTCCTACATTCGATAAATCCGTCGAGCAGAGTGGTGTATGCGTATTCAAGAACCGTGTCAAAATAAATCATATCCGTAACACGACCGTCTAATATAGGCTTCAGCTTGCGGAATCCGACGATTTCAAACATTCTGTCGAGGATGAAACGGTTTCGCGTAGGGACAAGAACATTACACTGGCCAACAAAATGAAACTTTTTTCTCATCACAAACATGATCACACGTTTCTTAATGCATTTTTCGCGCTGATTCTGAATCTGGTTTTATGTTTTTTCTAGCACGTATAGTTATATAGATACACTGGTTTTGATATTTTTAAGTTTTTGATATTGCTATAAGAAAATTTATGGATGTATAGATCACGCTTAGGAATGCTAAACAACAAATACATCATATACCTTATTCAATGTACTTATAAATAAAGAATATATACATTATTTTATTAAAAGCGCTGTGAGTGTGATTTCCTTTTGTAAATTTGGCCTGGATTGTCACGATACAGCATCCAACAATGGTCCGCCATCATGCTTTCATTCCAATATCCTTGGTAGCGCTTCTCCATCATCTGAATATCTTGATGGAAGCGCTCTCCTTGCTCGTCACTCACTGCACCAAGGTTTTCAGGAAAGAAATCTAAGTGGGAATGCAGGAAGTGAATTTTTAACGACATTCGACACTCCATTTCTTTGAAGGCATTAAGGAGGTTCTTGACTCCATCCTTATACGCAGGTGACTTGTTGCTTCCAATAAAGTTTTCACATATCCATTTGAACGCCAGCCAAGCCTTCAATTCCAGCGGACTTAGGACTTTTTCAAATTCAGTGTCATTCAAAACCACCCTTATTTGTGGCCCAACAAAAATTCCTTCCTTCAATTTTGCTGCAGTAACCTTCGGAAATTTCCTTGAAAGGTATTGGAACCCTTCAGAATTGACTTTACCCATTGCTTTAACAAAATTCTTCATTAAACCAAGTTTAATGTGAAGAGGTGGCAGATAGATCTTTTGGGGATCCACTAAAGGGACAGACTGGACATTGCTTATCCCTGGGATATATGTATACCTAAGTGGCCAGTGACTTTAGGTGTAATGTTCTATAGTGGCGCGAATGTCCCACAGGCAAAGGACACAACAAAATTTTGTGAATCCTGACTGCATACCCATAAGCATTCCTATAACTTTTAGATCTCCACAAACATTCCATTGATGACTGTCGTATTTGATTGCCTTAAGTAGTATATCCATATTGTCATATGTCTCTTTTAGATGGACGGAATGGGCAATGGGGATGGGTGGCATTATATTACCATTATGCAAAAGAACTGCTTTCAGGCTTCTCTGCGACGAATCAATAAAGAGGCGCCACTCAGATGCCACATATGTCTGAGATATGGCTGTAAATAGTCCATTGATGCCATGGCAATAACAGAGTGGACCGTCTACTGAAAAGAATGCTGTTAATTCAAAATTCCGCTTTCGGTAGTAACTAATACGAACATTGTTCTCAAGGAAATTGTTCTCCTTTAGTCTTGAGGCGAGAAGCTCTGATTTCTCTTTAGACAGGGATAAGTCTCTAACAAGATCATTCAACTGTCCTTGGGTTAACTTTTTAGGCTCTAAATGTCTACCTTCAAAAGTGTACTCTGGTTCTGTAGATGGTCCGGAAACGCCAGTTGCACCTTCATCACTTTCCATGTCATCTATGATAGAATCTAGCGTATCACTTGGGGGAATTGGAATGGGCAATGTTTCATCATGTTTTACTGGTCTACGTACTGAATCCAAGTTTGGATATACAATCTGGTGTTTGTTCTTGGCAGAAAACCCCATTAAGTTCACACTACAAAAATAACAGTCTTCATGATGATCTCTCGGCTCCCTCCATATCATGGGTATGGCAAATGGCATTGAAGCTTTCTTTTTGTTAAGCCAATCACGTAATCCATTTGAACAGCCAGAACAGATTTGATGTGGCGCCCATGGTTTATCTTGGTCACCTAGATGGCAACCAAAGTATAGCTTGTATATTTTCTTAATGTCGGTTGTAATACTTCGTCGCTGTGTTTTAGTTGTCAACTGGCCGCATACGAAACAGAACTTGTCGGGGTCATTCTTACATTGTCGAGGCATGTTGGCTGACCTGAGCAATCTATAAATTCAAAAAAAATGTACACCAACTTGACACAACAAGTTCTTGGACTGGACTGATCTTTTGACACACAAAGCACGGCGTTGTTGCCTGAATCACAATGCTGCTAGACGTAAAAGCTCACACCTGAAATGCATAAGATATATAATTAAGATAATTGAAATAAATAAGATGAATAAACTAAAAAAACACAATAAAATAAACACAATCAAATGCTGAAATATTAGTATTTTGCCTATTTAAAATGGTTAAATCTGTGTAGTTATATATATGCCTTCATCTTGACAACTATACGTGCTAGAAAGAATCTGAATGCAGTTTTGGAATCAGCGTGAAAAATGCTATCCAGCCACCACAAATTTTACTCTGATGAAAAATCTTTGTTGACCAGTGTTATTATCAGCTGCGTTGTTCCACATCAGTCGTATATCAATGCATGGCTGTTCGTTATTTATACACAACGTGCAAACAACGGCATATGAGGGGGCGTCACTAATCTGCTCTCTTCTTGTACCTACACCTGCAGGTATTTTATAACGGTCCTCTCCCCACTTCTCAATTATCACAAAGACTCCATTCATCAACTCAACACTTAAATAAATAACATTACGTTTGCTTGCTTGCCTGTAAATCGTTTCAAGTGCATAGTTAATGGTGCCGGTTTCACGCCTGAACACGCGCAATGACTTCGTCACGGAGACATCCTACGAGGCGCTGAGAAAGCTTCTCAAAGGAGGTTCCATCGTATTCGCACGTCCACTCGGTTCAAGCTCTGAGATGACTATGAGCCACAAGGTGGACGGATCGGCTCGACGGGCGGAGTGAGTCACGCTGATAAAACGTGTACGGGTTTGTTCGAACTCGTGTGTTTTGTGAGGCACACGGATGGACGGCTCGCTGGGGAGAGCGAGTCACACTGCTAAAGCGTGTACAGGCTTCTTCGAACACTTGCGCTCTTGGACAAACAGAATTTTCCACTAAATGAAACAATATCGACTTTAATGTTTTATCACTCACCAGACGTTCATTTCCACAAACTAAACATCCTCACAATCCGGCGCACTATTTGAGAGAAACATATGTCCATATTTATCCTATTTGTTTAACAAGCGATACTCGGATACTCGTCTCTAAAGTCTGTTAAAAACTCACACAGCCCATTAGCCACAACCTCACTCCAAACCTCATCATGATATATATTAATATAGTGGTAAAAATACTTAAGATTCTTCATGATGACAAGATTTACATTCTCAACCGTAGGGTACGAGTACTCGGTATGGTTTAACATGACATAATATCGCTTGTCACACCACTCCTCAACGAGACTCACTATCCATAACCATTGCTTATCTTCTGAACGTGTTGCTTCTTCTACTTGGCGGTATATGTGAGCCTTTACAAAGGTTAGGTCTATAACATACTTCAGTACATCGTCTGTACTACGAAATCCTACAACGCCCTCGCCAGAATACCCGTAGAGTATTTGAACATCTTGGTCCTTCGCACGGCTCAATGTAGCCTTAAAAGTGGCAAAGGGGGGGGAATAGGGAGTTTTTCAGTATCCACCATATCTTGGCACTTTGCCGAATACCACTTCATAAATGTCGAACACGCAATATTAAAGGTAGCCATTACTATTTTTCTTCTACGCGGGAGAATACACTTCTGAGCTCAAGGGTATGCAGGCATGCTCAGGTAGCGGCAGGACTCACGTTGCCGATCTTACAGTGGGAGGGGCTTAGCTTTTTACTACACACACACACACACACACACACACGCACACACACACACACACACGCACGCAAAGGAGAAAATTAAACGCTAATTGAAACACGATTTATTTAATAAACGAAACATTCAAGGTATATATATATATATATTTACAAATACGTGATAATAAAAATATCAATACACATATATATATATATATAAATACAATCAAGGTTTAAGGTAGCCAAAGGGTACAGTATCATAGGTACCAGGCACCTGGTAACGTTTCCTATAGGTGTTACGGCACACTTTTGTACCCCTAAGTTCCTTCACGCACCCCAGCTTCTGTGCCCGAAAATTGTGGGTACCTACAGTTAGTTGGGGCCGGTCGACCTCATCATCTTCCAAGCACACTAGTTCTTTCAACGAGTCAAAGTTAACGACCGACGATTCGCATGGTTGAACGTGATATCCTTAGCCTTCACGATATATTTCATATCCTCCCCCACACTCACCCGTACCCCATAAGTTTTTGGACCTGTTGAGACAAAAGAGTCGGCGTATGCGATGTCTCCACACTCATCCTTGATCTCATCAGTTAGCTCTCCGAGGAACTCCCCAATAGCGGGCATGTATTCATCTTCCCTCGCTGTGAATATCACGCTATCTGTCAGCGTACAAAACCTTCCGCCCAAGACAATGCAATAGGCCCCAAAGTTTGATGCGTGCGTAGGCTGTTGTGAAGCTGGCAACAGGTATGTTTGTCACCCATGAGGTATCTGTGGCCAATTCGGTATTGCTGTACTTTATTATGTAAGTATTACCTACATTCACAATCTCCATGACCTCTTTATCGGGAGCGTTGGCATAATCCTAGACTTCACTATAACTTTGTGCCAAATGAACGTTCCCTTTGTCTGTATTCTGTGCAAATTTTCCCCATAGACTGTTTAGACACAACTTTGCACTAAAGCGTTTGCCAGGGTTCTTAACAATTTGGGATTGGTCAAGCTGTATACCTCCACGGTCACGGTAACGCTGAATATAAGCCGTTTTTTCATCTTCGGTATCAACCGCCCACGGATATCCTGACGCATCAACCTTATCCTTCAAAAAAGCGTTTATATATGGTGTGAAAAGGTTGGGTGGCTTCTGAAACCTCCACACCTCATGTACCTTCATTATTCTATACCCATTGCGAACGGCTAGGGCCAGCTCAGGACTTGTATATACACCTTTGATCTTACGCTGGTGGGATGTATGGTCACAATCACCATTGTTCTCTTCTGCGCACTTCACGCACAGGGTAAACATGAGCTTCTGATCTATAACGACGGGTAAGATCGGCATCCATAAATCGCGAGGGGGGAGCACGTCTACGAAAGAGAGTCCAAAGTAGCGCTCATTCAAGTTGGCTGAAAACTCCTCGATGGTGGGCAGGACAGGTCCCACCAGTCTGTCAGGTGCACCTACGGGGTACGGATTATTCTTCATCACATAGGGGTATAAACAACAGAAGTCGTAGTAATGGAGTTTCACACCCTCCGTAGGCGGAAAGTTTAGCTTGAAGGGATTTGTACGCCCTCTGAACAAGCTATCACCGCATTTGAGAGGATCTAGCACCATTGAACGTTTGATCGTGTTTATTTCTTCACGGTACTGTCCATCTGCATCCATTCGTGCATCATACTCATGCTCCCACAAGAATTTGTGAGTGAACTGGGAGCCTATAAGTTGATCGGGGGTGCAGGTCCATGCAAGACAGTCGGCAGGAGATCTACCGTGGATATCTCCTACGATTCCACACTCAGGACGGGGGCATCCGTGCCACCACCAACCGTTAAAGGAGTACACAGTCTTCTCACCAGTGGCACGGTTTTCACTTACACCATCAACCCCAAAAACACGACCATTAACCTTAATGGGTACTTCACCCGTGTTGTGGGCATGCTTTATATACACACCTGTCTGCTGGCGCAAATACGCATTTAAGTCCACAGCAGAGTGGGAATATCTCAGGTTGGAATTTGACAAGCCTGTAGACGCGCCTATAAGTGTACTCGTGTACCTCGAATCACAGGCACTAATAGAAGTTGATCGTTTCAGGGACGTGGTCACAGACTTTTAAAATGGACGCGAATACACTCCAGAGAGTAATGAAAAGTGACCGTTTCACACGCTCAAAATTTACCGTTGTATTTGCGAAGAATGAAATATTGAATCTGCCAAGTACGAGAAACTGGTACGGGATTATCGTTAACACCGACATTTTGGGGGGGGGGTGAGGGGATTCATTGGTTTGCAATCTATTTTAAAAATAGGGAAAGGAATTACTATTTTGATTCACTCGGATTTCAGCACTGGAATGATTCGGTAATTGTACAGTTTATTGCGCAATTACATGTACCTGGGATTGTTTGGAACCCATATCGTTTTGAAGGATATTATACTGAAACGTGCGGGCTGTATTGCATTTCATTTCTCAATCACATGTCACGAGGGAAGGGATTTATAAATTTTTTAAAATTATTCGATTTGTGCGACACAGAGATGAACGATAAAAGTGTATGCAGACAGATAAAAAAAAGGTTCCCATATTTTAGCACCCGCTGTAATGTGTAAAGGTGTATATCTATATTGTGTAAGTTGTATATACAATTTAGGGTGGATCGATTTTACATTTTTTTCGATTTCCATATTCTAATAGAGACAAAACCTTGCGCATGCATGAGAAAATAGCCTCTGCAAAATCGTAGCTTAATAGGTAATCATCTTCTGCCCCCGGCAGAGCGATGAAAATCATATTTTAGTAGTCAAAAACGTATTTTTAAACCCTAGCCTAGAGTCATAAAATTTTGCGTGTGTGTTATTTCATGCCTAAGCAACGATATAAATGCTATGGGAAATATATAAATGCATTATTTAAGACAAAGAGCCGATCTGAAAATATGTATAATATACATATTTTCAGATCGGCTCTTTGTCTTAAATAATGCATTATATATTTCCCATAGCATTTATATCGTTGCTTAGGCATGAAATAACACACACGCAAAATTTTATGACTCTAGGCTAGGGTTTAAAAATACGTTTTTGACTACTAAAATATGATTTTCATCGCTCTGCCGGGGGCAGAAGATGATTACCTATTAAGCTACGATTTTGCAGAGGCTATTTTCTCATGCATGCGCAAGTTTTTGTCTCTATTAGAATATGGAAATCGAAAAAAATGTAAAATCGATCCACCCTAATATACATTTGTAACTGTAAAATGTAGCCATCAAGACTTATTTAACGGACACTGGCTCCGCTTTGTACATGTTTTCTGCTATTTAATAAATGAAAATACAATGTGTTTTGTTCTTAACCTCAAAAATACTTACATTAGTTCCTCGATAATCTGACACTCGCTTGACCGGATGTGAGCCAATACCTCGACTTCTGTATTCAGGTCACGGGGTTGGTTGTGCGGAGAAGGATCCATATCATTTATTCCCCTTTCATCAAAAGTAGCTATAACACGGCCGAGCTCTGCATCGGTCCTATAAGGTTAAGTATAATAAAGAGCTACAACAAGAGAAATGCCACGAATTTAAATGCAGATAATTCTTAAATGTTTTGGTAATTTAAAAATCCTACGGCGGTGCTGGATTATCGAGAAAAATATTATTAAAGCTCCACCATATATATGCCGAAATAACCGCGATGGAAACAGACAATAACTAAAAACATGATGGGATTAATTTTTACTTTAGAGTAACAACACATTGTAACCATAGGTAGATATCCTGGCAGTTTTCAAAAGTAAGATTAGCTGGGTGTGCTATGCTGTATGTGCCTGCAACGGGTCTCGAACCAGCAGCCAAATCTTAATAGTTTTTAATATTTATATTGTAAGTTTTTAATATTTCTAAAATCGTGCCTGTACAATAAATGTACAAATAAAAACACACCATATATATATATATATATATATATATATATATATATATATATATACCGAAATAACCCGAAGGAAACCGAGAATAAAATATTTTTGAAAACGCGTTTATTGCGGCCTTTTACGGTTAGGTTATATTGTTATAAACAAGAAAGATTCCTGGGATTAATTTCTCTTTGTAGGAAAACTCAGAATAAAGCTAGGTTAGACACTTATAAGTTACTTACATTTCAACAGCGTCTTCATTGAACTGGACCGATATTTCTTCACAATTTTCCGTAACACTCTGGGTAGATAAAAGCTCCCCCCGATGTATAGCGCTGAAGAGGTGGAGCGTTGCGTGAGCATAAAGGTCTTTATCCTCAATCAATTCCGGAGAATTGTACAACGATAACTGATTCATAGTGTGTAAAGCACTAAGCGAAAAAAAATACGAACTGAGGCTCTGAGTTGAAATTCTCCCTCCATAAGGGGGCCTGTGACCAACCCACAAAACACATTCATTAGCTTCCTATTGGCTAGCGGTGAATTTTGGCGGGGCTTGACGCGTAGGCCTGCATAGCGGCCAAACAGAGGTCCTGGGATCCGCTCACAGGGCTGTGGTTGGTTGCCCCGTGAAATCTGGGGCGTGTCAGATGTCCCATTCGTGGAGAGACGAGAAACGCTTTGTTTTTTGATTTTGTATTCGAGAGAGAGAGAGAGAGAGAGAGAGAGAGAGAGAGATGAGGTTGGAATGTGAAACGTTTTATGGCAGTAGCAGTTTGCCTGTACATTCTGTACATTCTCCTTTGTCGGGAAGGGTTTTCGTGATATTGGAAGATATATCCTGTACAATTCGCGTATGCTTCAGAAAAAACGCTAACTATAGTTAATGGTGCCTTGAAACATAAAAATGAAAGATATTTGAGCTATAGAATAGATAAATTAAAAAAAAAAAATACGTGTTATGTACTGCCTAATTAAACATGCTCTCGAGCTGAAATAAGATTGACCGGTCTGTGTAGTATAATTTAAAATGCGTACCTTATCTCGAATCTTGGAAATCAGAGAATCGCCAACAAAGAAATAAACAACATGTGTGTGTGTAATTTAGTGGTGGACCGGATGTCAGTTTTTCAACATCCGCGGATGCGGATATTTAGTTAATCTATCAACATAATATAGAATTATGAATATTTGACATAATTTTTCAAATTTTGTGATGTTACTATTATGGCAGGCAATGCATAAGAATTAAAATTAATATTAATGTTTTCATTATGAAAAAAATAACTTTCTCAAGAATTTCAGCCATAGAAAATTCAATGAAATAAGTTTCATTCAATTTTCTGTGTTGCCAGGTATTTATATTTTGAGGTTTATATATTTGTTTGTTCATTAATAATTAATGCTTTACATGAAATGTGCATGACTGGGCCTTATAAGCTACTCTATAAGCTAATTTAATTGTAAATTGCATAATTTATTAGAGGTAATATCTGCATAACATCTGCGGTCAGAAGTGCGGATGTTAAAAATGATATGGATATCCGTTCCACCACTAATATATATATATGTATATCTGCTAGGGTCCTGGAGCCTTACCCTACCAGGACAGGAAACTGCGTAACCTTGTCGAGGTGTAGCAACTTAAACCGACTGGAATGTCTGCCTGGAAATCTGGAAGGAGATTTTTGTAACTTGCGGGGGACAATAGGCATCCGAAAGGTACTAATTAGTAGTTTCGAACAAGCCAGGAAAGGCCTCGCAAGCCTCTGGTGGTTTTCATTTGCTCAAGTACAACGCAGAGAGCCTCGGAACGGACGGGCCACGGTTACGACTTTGGCGCGAAAACGGACTTTCTTTTGGATTGCTACAATAAATGTCAGAACACTTAGAGATAAATGCGAAGAAATAGTTGAGTTCATGGAATCGAAATCTATACATATTATGGGAATCGCAGAAACCAGATGGAGAGGTGAAGGAACCAAGGTACTGCACAATGATTATAAGTGCATATACAAGGGCAGAGAAGAGGATACCAGATCGGGTGTGGCAATTATACTGTCCCCCCGATTTCCTGAACATGTTGTTGGAGTGATAATGAAGAGTGAGAGATTGATGGGAGTGACCCTGAGCCTAAACGGAGAGAGACTATCGGTAATCCAGGCATATGCACCGCAGAGTGGAAGATCACAGGAGGAAAAGGAAACTTTTTCTGAGGGTCTTCAGGGAATGATAGATGGGGTGCCTTATGGACCAAGAATTTTGATGGGAGACCTAAATGGCCATGTGGGTGGAGATCGAAACGGAAATGAAGAAGTGATCGGGGCATTTGGTGTCGGGGAGAGAAATTTGGAAGGGGAAATGCTAGTAAAATTTTGTGCAAGAAATGTTCTTAGTATAATGAACACATTTTTTAAGCACCAGGAATCACATCTCTATACGTGGTATGGATGGAATAGTAGAACCGGAAATTATGATAGGAAGTCTCAGATAGACTTTTTTGTGGTGGATAAAAAGTCATGGGTGAAAGATGTAAGAGTAGTACCATCTGTGTCTTTTGACTCGGATCATAGACTTGTTAAAGCCAAAATTTTGCTTCCAGTACCACAAAATTTAAAAAAGCCTAGAAGGAGAAGTGTGCGCGAAGAATATACCAGAAAAACTGGAAGTGATTAGAACTAGAACTGAGGAGGCTTTCGGAGAAAGGGTAGCTACGGAAATAGTGGAGGAGGTTTGGGTTGAGTTTAGGAGAACGATGGAAGGAATACAGCGAGAGGTGATTGGAGAAAGGGTAGTTGGTGGGTCAAAAAAGAAAAAGACGGCATGGTGGACCCAGGAGGTAAATGAGGCAGTGACAAATAAGATGCGTGCTTTTAGGAGATGGCTTAAAGATAGAAATGAGCAAACAAGGCAAGAATATGTCGAAATAAGAAACCACACCAACGAGGTTAAAAGAAGAGCGAAACGGTCTGTGTGGGAGAAAATAGGTAGAGACTTAGAAGAGGGTTTTCAAGGCTCAAAGAAGTTACTGTATAGCATGGCTAAGAAGTATAAAAATGGAGAAAACAAGAAAGCAACAGTGGCGATTAAAAATGCACATGGTGAAGTCCTCACTGATAAAAGCGAGGTGGCCGCACGCTGGAACGAATACTTTAGACAGCTTTTGAATAACGAGAACCAATATGATGAGGTGAGACGGGAGGAGCGGGTAAATCATGAGGAGCATGAGAGGGACAGAGAGATCACTAGAGAGGAGGTTATTCAAGCACTAAAGAGGATGAAGAATAATAAAGCTCCAGGGCCGGATGCAATTGTCACAGAAACACTAAAAGCAGCTGGTGATCCTGCTGTGGACTGGCTGCTAAGCATTTTCCGGGTGGTGTACCGGCAGAATGGGGCAGAGCAATTATATGTCCTATATATAAAAAGAAGGAAAGTGAGCAGGAATGTCAAAACTACCGTGGCATATCTTTGATGTTTCATGTGGAGAAAATATATGAAAGGATTTTGGGACATAGAATACGAAACATACTGGAACCTGGGTTACTGGAGTATCAATGTGGCTTTCGTGCAGGCTGGAGTACTATAGATCAAATTTCAGCCATAAGACAATATCTTGAGAAGAGCCGAGAATTCAATTTGGACGCTTCATATGTTTTTTAGATCTGGAGAAGGCATTTGATAGTGTGCCCAGGGAGAAGCTGTGGGTGGTTTTGAGTGAGAGAGTGCCACCCAAGCTTCTAGAGCATTAATGAGCACCTTTAGGGTCTCCCAGAGCACGGTGGTGGGATCGGAGGAGTGGTTTGATCTAAGTACAGGAATTAAACAAGGGAGTGTTCTGTCACCCATTTTATTTATTGCCTACATCAACAGGGTTATGGAACACATAACTGAGGAAATTGAAGAGGAAATAGAAATTTTTGGATATGCTGATGTTGTGGCTGTTGGGACTAACACAGCACAATCCCTGGAGAGAATTATGCAGAGGTGGGATGAGAGATTGAGGGAGTATGGACTGAAACTGAATTATAAAACTGAATATATGGTGGTAACGAGGGGAGCGAACGAGGATGGAATCTTTGTTAGGGGAAGGGAAATGAAAAAGACGGACACATTTAAATACCTTCGTAGTGCGATAGCAAATGATGCGGGTATGGATGCAGAGGTGAATGAAAGAATTGCTAAATATAGCAGAAATGTTTCCTTCCTGTACCCCCTATTGAAAGATCAAAACATCCCTAAAAAGGTAAAGACGTATATATACTCAACAATATTGGAACCAATCTTACTATACGGCAGCGAGACTTGGGCCCTAACCACAAGGACGAGGGGAAAATTGCAAGCAGCTGAAATGATGGTCGTGAGATTGCTAGAAGGAGTAAGTAGATTAGATAAAATAAGGAACACTGAAATAAGAAGGCGATTGGGTGTAACTTCGGTTAATGAGAATATTGAGAGGAACCAACTGAGATGGTACGGGCATGTCCATCGAATGCCGATGGAAAAGACAGCAAGAAGAATGCTGGAATGGGCCCCTCAAAACAGAAGACCAGTTGGAAGACACAAGATCCGATGGATGGATAACATCAAGGGTTCCGTGGGCTCCCAACTGACAGACCGCTTTAGGTCTACCAGGCGCCTGGTAAGAAAGGTAAGAAATATATATATATACACACACAGTGCTTAATTTGTAACGGAATGCTCCGGAACGCCGTTCCGGTACTTTTATTTTAAAACCTAATTAAAAAAAAAGGTTTTTTATTTTAATAAAAAGGTCAGCAACGTAATTTTGTAATTTAAAATCCAACGAAATACAGACAGTAGAAGGCGAAAACTCGTCGATCAAGCAGAAAGAAGTTTGGAGTGTGTGTAGAAATTAATGTGATTATTTTATCAACTTCCTATATATAGCAATAGCATATAAGTAAAGCAATTTTATTTTGTTTCAAATACATATAATATTTTGTTTCACTTAGATGAACTAACATTTCACTTAGATGTTGCAATCACAGTCTAACTTTTTCTTTAAAATAATACTGTATTCAAAGAACTTTCATGTGCATGTTGCGCAGTTTTCGCAGAAAAAGCTTAAAATGCGTTGGTTTCCGGAGCGCCGCACCAGACCCCGCTGGGGGAGCTTACAGCGCTCCCCCAGAGCCCCTAACCGTGAGGGCTTCACCTTCGTTCCACTTCTTTTTCATTTACAAATTAAGCACTGTATATATGAGAAAAGTTCAGAATGGAGTGAGAGGGTGTTTATGGCCCGTAATTAAAAAAATTTTTGTTGTAGAAACAGATATTTCAAATTTTATTTTTAAATGTGAACGAAGATAAATATAACTGTGTGTGTGTGTGTGTATATATATATATATATATATATATATGAAAAAACTTCAGAAGGGGAGGGCTTTATAGCTCGGTAATTAAAAAAAATTTTCTGTTATAGAAAGACAAGAAAAAACATGATTAGCAGAGATATACACTAAACAACAGTTCAGTTGCTGGTGAAGTTTTAATCTTTATGATCTCGAAATAAACTCCTGCGGAAAGAAGATTATTTATTGGACTTTTAATTCGAAATTATCTATCGCTTCCGCCAAACTCCGCAATTTTCAGAACGATGCTTAATATAATTATTTATATATATATATATATGTTATTTTCCATAAATATTTATGTCCTTCTATTGATCAGCTTTTAATTAGGAGATGTTTATAGCGCTTTCATCTTTTTCCTTCCTTTACCATATTCCTTTCTAATTAACCATTTGTGCTACACATTTTAGTGCTACGTACACCATTTGTCTTGTTTTAATTGTTACAGATGAAAAAGACCGTAATATTAGACCAAAGACAGAGAGGGAAATAAACAGATAAACAACATGATCGAGCGTTGCAATAACGGGATCCTGCCCCTACGATCCGCGGAAGATGTTTACACTCCACCTTAGACATACGGTTCAACATGGATTATTAGGTCACCCTGGCTACCAACTGCGGAAGGACGCGCCAGGACTCGAGCCCGCCTACACTCCACCTTAGACCTACAGTTTAACGCGGTCACCCGACGCATATAAACGTAATGGGCGTATAGATGCGTGTGTACGTGCCAAACGAAGTGTACAATGTGCCAACTGGCTGATGATGCCTGGAGGCACTGGCTGATTAAGCGGACTGGCTGATGAGGGGCCATATAAGACAACGGCCGCTCGGCTGAAGTCTTAATATGCACTTGGCTCCTGTCAAACGAACACCTGTCCTCTTCCTTTCTCTTAGGTTAGGTCTCCCCCAGCGGGGTTCATTGCAGCTTGGGGGATAACTCCGCCTCCAAGTTGCATAACCCCTTGTTGCTCTTGCAACATTCCCCCCTCCCCCATTTAGGGGGTGCCTTGCAACAAAGGAGGTGGGGGTTGGCACTATGGGTGCCTTGCAACAAAGGGGGTGGGGTTGGCACTATGGATGCCTTGCAACAAATGGGTTGGGGGTTGGTACTATGGGTGCCTTGCAACAAAGGGGGTGGGACTTGGCACTCTTGCAACATTTGCAATTGCATTGCACTCATCCATTTTGCGGTCATACTACTAGCGGGTCTCGAACGCGGGGCCGATGGATTCGTCGTCAGCGACGCTAACCACTACACCACCGAGGCGTTATGAAATTAGTCATGAAATAGAAATATTGCAGTCAGTAAAGACGGATTAAAATATGTTATACAGAAAAAACATCAATTGAAACATAAATTGAAAAAATTTCGAACGGAAAAACAGCTCCTGAGATTTGTATATAAGGCCTATAGAGGGGAAAAAGGTCAGACACAATTTGGAAGAGCCATAAAACGAAGGTCGAGTTATCGAGAGAAATTTAAGAAGCGAGAAGAAACGAGGAAAATAAAGGAAAGAATGGCAAAAAGTATGAAGAAATGTATAAATTGCGGTGAATCCAGAAAACTGAATAGAACTGGATTATATTTAATGGAATGCGTTGCATATCAGCTCTGTGATTGCAAAAATGAAGCAGACCAGACCTCGGGCTTAAAATGCATTCTGTGCAATACCTTCCGGGCTAACCTTAGAGTGGATCTTAGGGTCTTTGTTAGCCTTAGCTTCTGTAGATCTGTAGACTTTTAATTAAACACTACGAATGTATGAACTTGGATAGAAAAGACACGAAAATGATAAATAGAATAAATAACAAAATCATAGGCCTTTATGGTTTCTTGTGCGTCAAGTGCATGGAAAACAATAGGAAATTAGTACAAAGGGGAACATAAAATGTTGAAATAGAAGAATCAAGTACAGCAGTTTTACCGACAGAAAACTAGGAAACAGAAAACGCCGGCACAACCGAAAACGAAAATGAGATGGACAACACATTACAGGGGAGGGGTGAAATCAGCCTCAGATGAAGAAATACCCACGGAAAAAGAGAGAGATCCGAAATACACGGCGAAGAAAAAACCCACTGAGTAGGGAAGAAGTGATGGCGGGGCAGAAGAAGGAAATTAAATCACACAAGACTCTGAGGGAATTTAAAAGACGAGCCATATGCAAATAATATAAAACAGGTTCGTGCAAATATGGCTCAAACTGCATATACAATCACCTCCCAAAATGCTTCTATATGATGAGGAATGGAAAATGCAGGTACGGACCGAACTGCAACTTTTTCACCCTCGTATGTGCAGACAGTCAATTACGGAGAAAAAATGCCTGAACATAGAGTGCCCGTATTTTCACATAAAGGGTACGCAAAACAGAGAACGGAAAACAACAAATCATATTCGACATAGAAGTAATAACAAAAGTAATGAAACATATTTTTTAGAAGAAATGAGGATAATAAAATCAGAGCTTGCCATTTTAACAAGCAAAGACAGAAAGCCGCAAATATATGCAACACAACATTACGCACATTACCCTTCTATTCAACACTACCCACCAATAATACACCCACAGTGGTATCACGGGCCGCAACCCCAATACCCCCAAATGCAGCGGCCCAACCAATAACACCAAACAGGAACTGACATCGACCAGGAAACGACCATCATTTAGGAAAATCGAACACGAAGATTAGAAACCCAGTAAATGTATTATACACAAATATACAAGCCCTCTATACGGCCCATGCAGACTGCAAATTACAATACCTGCAAAATTTAGCTACGGAAACCAGCATAGCTATCTTATGCCTAACGGAAACACACTTACATAAGTGCGAAAAAAGCTGTGAAAACTGCATCGAGAATACTGAAATAGCATTGCTGGACTACAACATATACAGAGCAGATACTGTAAAGTGGCTAGACGAGGGGGAGGGTGTTGTATCTACGTGAAAAACATACACATGTGAGGTGAAGGTAAACAAATCAAACAGCACAGTCGAAGTTATTATATTAGAAGTGAAAGAACTGAACTTAACCAAATTATGGACGTCTACAGACCACCAAACACCACAAAAAGTGAATTCCAATTTGCCACTAATGAAATACAAAACATGTTACAATTACCTACTTGAAACTTCAGCAACAAATATACTAATTTGCGGAGATTTTAATTTCCCATTCATAACATGGAAGAAAAATGACAAAGTCATATATGTTGAGAAGTTTCATGGCAACATTACAAAAGATGATAGAACCCAAGGAATAATGCTATTAGATATGATGGAACATTACGCCCTTACTCAGGAAATCTGTGAAGCCACTAGGAAACAGAACGTTTTGGATTTAATTCTGACAAATAACAATGAGATAATAATAAATAAAAAGGTACGCATACACAAATTTCTCCGACCATAACCTAATTGATATACAATTGAAGTTAGCGCCCAGAGGTCCGAAAACGCATCCCAGAGAGGCAGAAGGAATATTTAAAAGTTTAAACATGTAAATTCAAAGAAAGTAGATTGGGAAAGTGTAAATAAAGATTTAAAGGAAGTAAATTGGGAATTACTACTTCAGGAGAAGACTCCAGAATAAATACTAGGTATAATGAAGTCTGAAACCAAACCTATGTTACTGAAGCATGTTCCAGAGAGCCAAAAGAGAAAACGTAGCAAGCTTGTGAGAAAAATCAGGACACTATTTAGACAACGGAAGCAAACCGTAAAACATCTCCACAGATGCAGGACTGATGCAAGGAGACTCAAACTAGAGAAGAAACTAGGCGAAATAGAAATGGACCGAAAGCAAATATTCATACAAGACAAACAAGGAGGAAAACAAGATAGCAGAAAACAAAAATTAACCCAAAATACTTCTACACTTTTGCGAAAAGTCAAATGCAGTGCAAAGAGAGTATTGGTCCGTTGATAGACAGGGAGGCCAAACACACAAATGACCCCCAAAAATGAGCGAACTGCTTAGCTTAAGGAACAATTTAACTCTGTGTTTTGCACCCCCTAAGTCCGAGATGAAAGTAGAAAACGCAGACTAATTTTTCGACATTGATACAAATCAGCCAAGGACAAATTCTGGCACAAACCTATTAATGGACTTAGAGTCCTCGGAAGGAGAAGTAATTAAGGCTCTATCACAGATGCGAGACAGTTCAGCACCAAGGCTAACACAATGAGTGCCACATTTCTGAAGAAATGTAAAGAGAGTATTGCCAAACCGCTATATTTACTATGGAGAAAATCATTCGACACAGGACAAATTCCACTGCCATTAAAGAACGCAAACATTGCCCCTTTATTCAAAGGTGGTAACAGAGCAATGCCCAAGAATTATCAGCCGGTAGCTCTCACCTCACACCTTATAAAGTGCTTTGAACGTAAAATTAGAAGCGAAACTACCTACTACCTACAAGAAAAGAATTTATACAACCAAAATCAACATGGTTTCAGAGCTGGAAGATCATGCCTATCACAGCTACTAGACGACCAGGAGAAAATATTGGAAACACTCTGTCGAGGACAAAACATAGGTGTAATCTATACTGACTTTGCTAAAGCCTTCGATAAATGTGACCATGGAATTATAGCACAAACTTAAGAATACAGGAATTACTGGAAAGCTGGGAAGATGGATATTTAATTTCTTGACGCAAAGAACACAAAGAATGGTGGCAAATGAATTCAACTCGGAAGTCTCGGAAGTAGAGAGCTCTGTCCCACAAAAGACAGTACTAGCTCCCTTGCTGTTCATAATAATGATTGCAGATATTGATTCAGATATCAATGACAGTATTGTATCATGTTTCGCAGATGACACAGAGATATGTAAGGAAATGTTGAACGAAGGTGACATAGAAAGATTACAAAACGACATTGAAACATTATTCCAGTGGGCAGAAAACAACAATATGAAGTTCAACGAAGAAAAATTCCAAATTCTAAGATATGGTAATAACAAGGAGCTACAGTAAAAAGGGTACAAAATTCTGCAAGCCAAACAGATAACACCAAATCCGCAAGTCAGGGATCTTGGAGTAATAATGTCGTCGGATACAGAATTCAGAGAGCACTATAATATCAAAATTACGACGGCTAGAAAAATAATGGGAATCATCTGGAGGAGCTTCCGCAGCAGAAAAGCAAACATCATGCTCAAATTATGGAAGAGAGTAGTCCTACGAATAATTGAATATTGCTCAGTACTCACAAGCCCATACAGAAAACAAGACATTACGAATATTGAAACTATACAAAGGACTTTTACATTTAAGATAGAGGAAACGGAAAGTGAAGACTACTGGTCTCGACTACAATCACTGAAACTCTACTCTCTCGAAAGAAGGCGCGAGGGGTACACAATAATATACATATGAAAATACTTAAGGGCTCTGTCCCTAACCTTAGAAATGAAATAGAAACAAACTGCTGCGGTGGGACAAAGGGCCATGAAAACGGGGATGGAAAATACCCTCAGAATACGAGGCCCAAAGCTTTTCAGTAGTCTACCAAAAGAAGTGAGGAATCTCCAGCACACCGACCTGAATAACTTCAAGAACCAGCTGGACAGATTCCTTTGCAAATTCCCTGAGCAGCTATGCGTGGCTGGCTACGAGGGAAGGAGGAGATCAGAGAGCAATTCCCTCCTTCACCAAATCCCGCAAATGAGGCGGGATGCTGCAGAGGGGTCAACCGTAGGTCGATCCTGAAATGTCGTTGGATTCACCTAAAGTATGCACCTAAAGTCAGTATGCAACAGTTGTAAAAACAGAAATAATACATATTTCGCCTTTTTATCATATATGCATCAGCCATAAAATGGAAATAATAATAATACATGCTGCAAGTTCACCTTCTACCATTCTTACATAAAATAGTAAACTCGCACGTAATATTAGTTACATTTACATTGTAAGAGTGTGATTGGTATGGTAGGGTAGGGTAGGGTCATTGTGAAAGTTGAACGTGAGCGATAGGTGGAGTGTGAAACTAGAGCTTCGTGTGAATGATAAGGAGTAAGCAAGGCTGACAAAAGTGTGAAAATTTTGAAAAGTATGAGATGGAGTGGAGTGATACCCACCCTAGAAGTGTTGTTGGTAGCAAGTGAACGATTTAATGTTAAAGTTTGGGTACATTATGGGAAGGAATGGCCGTTCACGTATGTTGACCCAAATGTCAAGGATAATAATAATTTAAGTAATTGGAGCAAAGCCTATCCTTTCCTGCCCGTCTAAACACCACTGCTACTGGACTAGCCGAAGTAAAGTGATAGCCGAAGTGATAATTTACTTTAAGTAGGCACAGGACGTACTGCTTGTATATCACTAAGTTTAAGTATTAAGTTTAAGTGTTATATTAAGTTTAAGTATTAAATTTAGTGTTAAGTTTGTGTTAATTCAAGGTTGTGTTAAGTTTAAATGTTAATTTAAGTTTATATTTAGGGTTTCGTAAATATATTTAATTTATTTAAAATGTATCTTTTACTGGACCATTAATGGGCCGAGTGGATAAATTGTTTGCTAAACACCACATTGCTTTTCGAACCCATAAGTACTGTAAGTAAGAGAGTCCCAGCAACAGTATTGTATCAGTAAGTGACGCATCCGGAAACAAGTGGCAGCCGGTAGCAAGTAGCTTTCCGGTAACATCTTCATTACTTTTTACTACTCAATAAACGCGGTGGTACTTGTAGGTTATCTCCCCCCAACCAATTTTGACAGAATATTTTCGAACTAACGAAAATATCATGACTTAACCTAAACAATTATCAAGGGCGTAGAGTTGATCTATTATTAATTATAACATTGTTTCTGGAATAGTATTTACTGTGACGCATAGATACAAAGTGTAAAAATATATATTTATTAAAACAAATTTTTTGTTACTCTGGAGGCCAAAATGCAACTATTGAACCAAGTATGGCTTCAAAGGGATCTTGACCATGTAGTCTGGATCGCCACAGGGATTCACACAAATACGAATCTAGCATTTGGCGGTGTGTGCCGTGTTGCCTTTTGTTTTGCTCCTTTGCGGAGCGCCACATCCTTTCCACATTTTGGCTATGTGCCCCAGTAGTTGGGTCCACAAAGTTAATACTGTGATTTACCGTATTATGCAAATAATACATGTGTAGTTGGCTATATCCTCGCCATTCGTCCGATAAAACTGTCGTACCGGGCAGTATTGCTTCTTGTATTATCAGTAATGAAATGGCAGCAGAGCGATTGGTCAAGATTGGATTGAATGCCCAGTTTAACCGGGCATTCATTCTAATAGATCAACTGTACGCCCTTGATAATTGGTTAGGTTAAGTCGTGATATTTTCGTTAGTTTTAACGAAAATATTCTGTCGAAATTGGTGGGAGGGGAGATAACCTACAAGTACCAAAGCGGTTTAACTTTAATTCTTCACTTAGACTCTTAGAGTATGCGAAGATCTATGTTCTATTAGAGACCTTTTAGAGCGGTTAAGACTATGTACGTGCTCTTTAAACATGGTTAGAATACAATCAAAAGCATGCTCAAAGATGACGTCGTTCACTATAGCATTATGGAAATTTCTTACCTCCAGCCTTTAATTGGCCAGGCTTCCCTGATAAGGTAAGCTCTGAAACTAAAATCCTCCCCAAACCGCTGTTCACGGAATGGCCGCAAACGTTTTTGCTGATTTGGGAAGATTTAGGCCGTAGGCTCCACAAATATTTGGTGAGTATGGCTAATTTATTAGTTAGACTATATGTAGATTTAAGTTAAATTTATCTATGCTGACCTAGAATATATTGAAATGGGCTAGCCCAAAAAACCTGAAAGCAGAGCAAGACAACTCACCAGATTAATCCGTAAGGTGTTCTCTTGAAGTTTTTTGGAGATGTTTCCTACTTGCAATCTTCTTGGTTACTTTTTTTCTAGGAATGAATCTCTGCTCCAGTATACTGGGTTAGATCCCACTTAGAGTCGAAAGTTTTCTTTTCCAATGTGTAAAAAAGTTTTTTTCCAATTCGTTGTCCAAAGGCCAAGCAGACCTCTCTCGCCGTTTGTCCTCGGTTTCTCTTTGTATCGTAGTGGTGGTAAGTTGGTTAGTGGGAGCAACCACTTTCATGGGATAATCACTAACTGCGGAGAGATCATCCCCCCTACATCCCAGGAATTTCAGACTGCCCATTTGTTTATTAAATTTGTCTGTTTTAATTTTTCCATAAGCATCATACTGTAAATAAATTAAAGTTTATAGACAACACTCACCAAGGGAGCACTTAATCTTTTTCGCTAATCTTTTCAATTGTAAATTTTTCTCAACTCATAACGACGATTGAGGAAGTCTTCTAAATCGTTACGACAGCTACATCTTATATGTGGAAATAATTCTTCTGGGTGAACGGTGAAGACGAGTTTGGGGTTGTATCGTTCTATACATTTGTTCCAGCGCTTATGATATTTCTGAGGGTCTGTACCTTCTAAATATGTTTTCAGCTTCAGACCATCCTCGCCTTGTTCGTCCCAGTACTCTGTGAAATCGTCCAGCAGCATAATGTATGCGTGTTCGAGAACAGTGTCGAAATAACGCATATCAGCGATATGTCCATCTAAGAATAGGTTACAGAAAGCGCCACTTTCAAATAATCTATCGAGAATGAAACTGTTTAGTGAAGGTATAAGAGCATTGTTAACACTATTTCTCCACATCAACCGTATATCGACACAGGGTTGCCTAATATCACGATTCACATGCAGCGTGCAAATAATTGAGTATGAGGGGTTGTCGTTAATCTGCTCTTCTTGTGCCCACCCCTGCAGGTATTTTATAGTTCTTCACCGATATTTCTGAGGGTCTGTACCTTCTAAATATGTTTTCAGCTTCAGACCATCCTCGCCTTGTTCGTCCCAGTACTCTGTGAAATCGTCCAGCAGCATAATGTATGCGTGTTCGAGAACAGTGTCGAAATAACGCATATCAGCGATATGTCCATCTAAGAATAGGTTACAGAAAGCGCCACTTTCAAATAATCTATCGAGAATGAAACTGTTTAGTGAAGGTATAAGAGTATTGTTAACACTATTTCTCCACATCAACCGTATATCGACACAGGGTTGCCTAATATCACGATTCACATGCAGCGTGCAAATAATCGTTAATCTGCTCTTCTTGTGCCCACCCCTGCAGGTATTTTATAGTTCTTCACCGACCACTTCTGAACCACCATGAATACTTTAGCCATCTCTTCAGTACTCAAATAAATAACATTACGTTTGCCCGAGACTGCTTGTTTACATTTTGTTTCAAACCCGTAATTAATATCACCACTGTTACGTTTAAATACACGCACTAATTTGAAGGCAGAGATATTGTATATTGCAGTGAGGAGACTGCTTAATGATAGCTCCATCTATTACTAGTTTTCTATCAAGTCTCTGAGGAGAGCACGTCCAGTCGGATCAATTTCTGAGACTGTTATGAGGCAGACAGCGCGCGGAGTGATTTAGTTAGCCAGTCGTGCGGGGTAGAACATGTATTGTGCCTGTTGCTATGCGGTGATGAATTCGTGTACGGTAATGTTCAAACATGAAAACGTCGACAGGCCTAGGTCGCATAAAAATGTTTAAAATTGGATTTCGTTATGCCGGGTAAATGCTTAGAGAAATTTTCCATCTGTGATGGAAGAAGCAATACAAGTTAGTTTTATCATACTCGTTGCCGGGGATGCGGACCAATGACTTTTTAACTTCAGGAATAATGGGATTCACCATATTTCTTTCACGAGCATCAGTTACGTACACATAAAACATTGAATAATGGTAAAAACTTATTGACATTAAGGGGCCGTATTCGAGAAAAATGCGTGTGCATACTTTTCTACTTTGGGGGATAAGCAATATTCATCACCAAAATATATTAAAAATTCACATAAACCTTTAGCTATAATTTCACTAGGCACCTCATCGTGGTATCCATGGATGTAGTGCTAGAAATATTTTAAACTGTCCATAACCACAAGATTTGCGTTTAGTAACAGATGTGTGTGTGTGATCGGTGAAGTGTAACATGACGTAATTTTAAGCTCACAACATATTCCATCACGTCTTTTCCATTGCGGAAGCTTGTAATGCTCTCATTATAAAACCTATAAAGTGTACCCTGCTAACACAGTTTTACTCGATTTAATCTAGACTTAAATGTCTCAAAAGACGGCTGACTAGAAGTTCTTTGAGTGTTCACCACATCTGTAGACTTTGCCGAGTACCACTTCAGGAATGTAGAGCAAGCCATATCAGTGGCAGCCATCGTTATTTATTCGGCAACGTGAGAAATCTTCAACTGGCAAAAGATACGTCTGGACACCAACGTCTGTTGCGGTCAACTAAACATGGCGGGGAGGAATGTGTCCTTCCAAAGTGGCTAGTAGGCGAAGCCACGTGACGCGCTTTTTATTAACGCGCACCATATAATCTTAGATTTCTTGTAAAACACACACACACACACACACACACACACACACACACACAAGTGAAAGTGAAACGTTTAAATAAAATATAAATTTATTTAAACCACAAGTAATAAATGGATAAATAAACTGTAAAATTTTGCCAATAAGTAAAGAAACTCTGAAAGAAACAATATACATATATATAATATGCCTATTCACGCCCACGGCAGCCAAAGAGTACAGTACCGTAGTAGGGTGTGTCAATTTTAGTAAAGTCAACAATTCAAAAACTACTAATGCTCAAATGATGTCATATTATCTAGCAAATTTAGAAATATCTTTCGTGTTTAAAAAAGTCATTTATCTACTTATATTTTACCATAAAGGTTTGAAATATAACTTGTAGCATCGTATATCAAGCTGGAGCTGATCAGAAGTCAGAAGGAGGAGGTGATAGGAATAGTGATGCCTACAGTGAAGAGATCAGCCTGGTATGCACACTCTGAGGCTGTGCTCCAGGCCATGCTGTGCAGTGAGGTGGAGGAGGAGAGGAGGGAGGCAGTGAAGAGGATACTGGAAATCAGAGGTGTGAGACCCAGGAAGACTCCTGACATCAACCCAGATGCCACCAAACTCTCGGACCTTACTGAATGGAACTCTGGCGTGACTGAGCCTCTTCTGACCTGCTCCCTCACCACTGCTGCAATCAAGGAGTTTCTGGATAGACCAATGGAAGTTCCTACATGGCCCTCACACACAGTCAGTAAAGAGGTGTGTAATGATGACAACTGAAGCAGCACAACATGTTTACTCACAAGAGAGGAGGGAGACGCACATCAGTGGCCAGGTGGCCAGTAGGGAGCTCATGTCCAGGAACAAGACCAAGACAGACATTGCATCCTTGGCAAATTCAAGAAACCTATCTATATTTCTAAGTTTTAATATTGAAATACAATCAAAATGTCTTTAATTCTGTGTAATGTATGTAAAATGTAGTTATATACAATAAAAAAAATACTTGCAGCAATTGCTGATTTTTCGTAAACTTCAACTTCAAATATAAGTTGCTAAGAGTGGTCAAATCTGGATTTTAAAGCCACATTTCGATTTAGCACATAAAAATGCATCACTAGTAATCTTTGAAAATCTAAAGATTTCACTTTGCTCCCTAAAATTGACACACCCTAGTACCGTAGGTGCCCAGCACCTGGTACCGTTTCCTGTAGGTGTTACGACACACCTTCGTCCTCCTAAGTTCCTTCACATCAACCAACTTCTGTGCACGGAAGTTATAAGTTCCTACAACCAAGTGCGGTAGTTGGCCACCCTCATTTCCATCATCTTCTAAACTCACTACATCTTCAAATAAATTAAAGTTGATGATTTGACGATTTGCCGAGTGATACCTTTAGCCTTCACGATGTATTTGAACTTGTCTCCAACCCTCACAAGTATCTCTTAAGTTTTTGGCCCAATGTAGACAAAAGATTCGGAGTAGGCGCTCTCTCCATACTCATCCTTTATCTCGCCAGTCTACTCTATGTTGATTTCACCAATAGGATGCATATATTCGCCTTCTTTCTCCGTGAATATTACACTATCTGTTTCTGCGTACAGAACCGTCAAACCAAGAGATTGCTTCAAACTCCAAAGTTTGCGTAGTTCCACACTTTGCTATAACTTTGAGTTAGATGGGTGTTTCCCTTGTCTGTATTCTGAGCAAATTTCCCCCAAAGACTATTTTAGCACAACTTTGCACTAAAGCGCTTGCCAGGGTTTCACGCAATCTGACTCCGTTCAAACTGTATACTTTCAGGATCATGCTAACGCTAGATATATGCTGTTTTTTCATCTTCGTTCTCAACGCTGCGCGGGAATCCTGGTGCCTCAACTTTATCTTTCAAGGTGTTAATGTAGGTACTGAAGAGGTTAGGTAGCTTCTGGAACCTCCACACTTCATAAATCGTCAGTATTCTGTAGCCTTGACGAATGGCTAGGGACATGTACAGTATAAACGCCTCTGATGTTCCTCTGATTGAATGTATGATTACAGTCCCCATTGTTCTCCTCTACACACTTCACACAAAAAGGGAACATGAACTTATGGTCTATGACAACAGGTAAGACAGGCATCCATAATTCGGGCTAGGGGGGGGGAATTACATCAACAGAGAAAGTTCGAAATAGTTTTCGTTCAAACTAGCTGAGAAGTCCTCGATGCTAGGTAGTGCTGGGCCAACCACTTTTTCAGGTACGCCTACGTTGTTCTTCATGTAGAGGTATAAAGCGCAGAAATCATAGTAATGGAGTTTCAAGCTCTCCGTAGGTGGAAAGTATAGCTTGAAGAGGTTTGTGAGTCCACCAAACAGACTATCTCCATAATTTAGAAGGTCCACTACCATTGAACGCTGCCATTAAAAAAACCGCTCCAATTAATTTTAATTGCCAGTTCACCCGTGTTGCGAGCGTGTTTTATGAGCACTTCCGTCTGCTGTTGTAGGCATGTGAGCCAGTAAATAACATTATACCCATAACTACGCGGAGCGTTACGGGGAATAGTATCTTTTGGAATAAAGTAGCCCTACAATACAGTGAAGCACAATGACGCGATCGTGGTTGCGGCTTGTAAGGGATCACAATTGAATCGGGTTATGTACATCCTGCTGAAGGCCTGGAAACATAATCTAAGTACACGCACATCATTCACACAATAACGTCGCATACATCCGCTATATTGTAATGATTGGCGTCATTAAAACTATTGTAGTACCTCTCAGTCTTCACGCTCACTAGCACTCATACTGTCATAGTTAAAGTAATGCTTGAGGGGTAATAGTCGTACGTAATTTAAAGTGTCGCCGGTGAGGAAAGTGTAAGGGAAATACACATTCTAAACTTTGGCATCCACGCCCATTACTTTGGGTAACTTCGCTAATTTACAAGGTGTGAATAACAGAGCGTCTTTAAACTGAACATTATTCCTTATCTGTATTTCTGTAAGTTTGTTACCTCTATTCAAAGGGGCACCCGTGAATATTTCAGGACTCGTCTTCAAGCAGCTCTTTATAAAGAAACTGTGTATCAAATTTTGCGGCGTTATGCGGAAGAATATACACAGTCATTTTTCTTAACTGATCCGACAGCTTTACAGTATAGTTCACAAAGAGTTTGAAGGGTGAGCCTCTTACAGTCGTCTTAAAAATATTTGTTCGTTTGCCACATTTACGGCATTCAGCACACTCAACGTTCATGCACTCGTCGCAGATAGTCTGGCTTACGAGTAAGTGTGGAATAACCTCCTTTGTCTCAGGGTTCGTGCAAGTCTCTATGTCGTATGCAGTTATACATGGTTTATTTTTAGGTTTGGCATCTTTCATATAACATACGTGTTTTACACCATTCGCCTTATATTTCTCATGGCATGTAGATCAATGAATTTCATCGCACTTATGTATTAACTCCCCACTATCATTCTTTGTGTGAAGCATTCCATACTCGCAAATTCTTATTTTCTTGCACCTCCCATTTGATTTATGGAAATCAAAACATGTATTAGCTATTGAAAAACATGCGTCTACATACATTACAATCTCTCCTCTCGTCTTCAACTACTCGGCTTTCACATCTAGGGCTTTTACACTGTTCGCAATTCATGTGGAAATCCTTATAATGTTTCTTTCAGTGGATCATTCGTAAACTCGAGACCGCCCTTACACAAATCCTGATGCCTGCCATACTTACGACCTTTATAGTAACTCGCTAACGAGTTCTTATAATGCGAATAGGAAAGTACGTTGTCCCAATCTAACCCAAAATAAGTAAAGCTTTGTGCGGTCTCAAACTACTTTTCAAAACATACTCAGTCCTACCACGTTCATCCAGGTCAAATACAACTGTACGTACACCCATTTCCTGCTCAACTTTTCTCAGCTCTTCAGGACACATACCACAGTTAAAATCAAGCTCGAATCTAAAGCTAGTTAACGCGCGCGCTGCACAACCGTAGACAACCAAATTTTTTTGGCAACTGTATTTAACACGGTGAACATAAGCACACCGGACAAAAAATTAGTCACCCCTCTCAGAATGTACCTAATAACGTGTGACGGCGCCTCTGGCCTTGATAACCGCACGAATCCGGCGAGGCAGAGACTCTACGAGGTTGTGCATGTACTGAACATCGATTTGCTGCCACTCGTTCATCAGCCGGTCCCGAAGTTCCGCCAGAGTCCGTGGGTGTCTATTCCTGCGCTTCACTTTCTGTTTCCAGCCTGAACAACACCTTCGACGCATTCAGGATTAAAGGCTTCATTGGACCTGCGATGTACTCGTCGCCTCCCATCATTGGAGAACAAACAAAAACGGGACTCATCGGACCAAATTACACGTTTCCAATCTGCCGCAGTCCAGTTTTTGTGCCTCTGAGCCCATTTATAACGTGCCAATTTGTGACTTGCTGTTAACAGCGGCCTCTTCCGTGGTACCCTGCTCCAGATGTCCATCGCATGCAGTTCTCGTCGCAATGTCCGTTCGGAATTGGTCGCTGGAGAACCTCATTGGTTTCTTGGAGCAATTGTTCTATGGTTTGAAAACGATTTGCAGTTACTAGACGAGAAACATGGCGGCGGCCCCTATTGTCGAGAATTGTTTTCCGGCCACAGTTACGCCGTCGATTGTCAGTTGATTGCGAACTACACCACTCTTTGTAAACTCGCTGGACAGTACGCGTTGACACACCAACAAATTGGCTACTTCAGACATTTTGTGTCCGTGGGCTCTGCCAAACACGATGGCTCCTTTTTGCCACTGAGTAACGTCTGCCTCACGACCCTTTTGCAGACTATATCCAACACACACTTGTTCTTCACCACCTCACGAAACAGATCTGATCCTGTGTGCTACGTCACCGCTACTTGTCACTTACCAATGCTACATCAGCGCCCTCTGTGTGACCTTGAACTTCCTACTATCGGTGCTATTAGGGGTGACTAATTTTTTGTCCGGTGTGCTTATGAGTCAAGATTATTGCTTCAGCCACAACCTCGATCAAGATTAGTGTGGTTTCTGTATATTTGATAGCTGTTAAAGTTAAATGTATAAGGCTTAGTAGTATGTAAACATGGTGGTTTACATAATAAACATGGTGGTTTTCCAGTCTCGATGATGAGACACGCAGCGGTCGCCGGCATCGGCTGTGACATCTCACACTGTGCAACGTGCTAACAGTATCACTCGATCAAATCGGGGCGTCACATACAAGGAGCTATAACTGGAGCTAGTAATTAATGAAGGAAGTGTGAATACGATAAATCAGCAACTGGTGTACTCAAAAGTGTGTTCACTGTTTATTCCTTGCGAACTGACT
>JAJOZX010006563.1:187500-236090 GCA_023014485.1 Bathynomus jamesi
TTATTATTATTATTTTAATATTATATATATTATATCGTGGCCGGACAGTTTGCCTACGGACAGTTTGCCTACTGGACAGTTTGCCTACTGGACAGTTTGCCTACTGGACAGTTTGCCTACTGGACAGTTTGCCTACTGGACAGTTTGCCTACTGGACAGTTTGCCTACTGGACAGTTTGTCTACTGGACATTATGCCTATGGACACCATGCCTATGTGGTATATTTATCCTTACCTTATTTAACTTATTTAACTTATTTAACTTCAGATTCATGCAAAGAATTAATTCAAAATTAAAATGTGTTGTTGCCCTTAATAGCATAAATGTCTGAAAATATATCAAGTAAGAAAGGGAAACAGAAGTTTTCACATAATGGATATTTGTATGTGTTTGATAAATGTAGCAAGCGCGACCCTTCGTTACTTTTTTGGCGGTGCGAGCAAAAGAGTCAGTGTATTATAAGGTGTATATATAATATGGCTACTTTTCCGTTATCTGCCCCATTGACGATTGGTTAGGTTCAGTCATGATATTTTCATTAAAACTATCAAAAATATCACAACTTAACCTAACCAATCGTCACTGCCCGGTTAGGTCAACTGTACGCCCTTGACGATTGGTTAGGTTAAGTCGTGATATTTTCGTTAGTTTTAACGAAAATATCACGACTTAACCTAACCAATCGTCAAGGGGCAGATAACGGAAAAGTACCCATATTATATATACACACCTTATATTACACTGACTCTTTTGCTCGCACCGCCAAAAAAGTAACGAAGGGTCGCGCTTGCTACATTTATCAAACACATACAAATATCCATTATGTGAAAACTTCTGTTTCCCTTTCTTACCTGATATATTTTCAGACATTTATGCTATTAAGGGCAACAACACATTTTAATTTTGAATTAATTCTTTTGCATGAATCTGAAGTTAAATAAGTTAAATAAGGTAAGGATAAATATACCACATAGGCATGGTGTCCATAGGCATAATGTCCAGTAGGCAAACTGTCCGTAGGCAAACTGTCCGTAGGCAAACTGTCCTAGCGCCATATTATATTATTATTATTTTAATATTATATATATGTTATATTTTTATTATTTTAATATCATATATATATTATATTATTATTATTTTAATATTATATATATATTATATTATTATTATTTTAATATTATATATATATTATATTATTATTATTTTAATATTATATATATATTATGTTATTATTATTTTAATATTATATATATATTATATTATTATTTTAATATTATATATATTATATTATATTATTTTATTATATATATATTATATTATTATTATTTTAATATTATATTATATTATATTATTATTATTTTAATATTATATATTATATTATATTATTATTATTTTAATATTATATATATATTATATTATTATTATTTTAATATTATATATATATTATATTATTATTATTTTAATATTATATATATATTATATTATTATTATTTTAATATTATATATATATTATATATTATTATTTTAATATTATATATATTATTTATTATTATTTTAATATTATATATATATTATATTATTATTATTTTAATATTATATATATATTATATTATTATTTTAATATTATATATTATTATATTATTATTATTTTAATATTATATATATATTATATTATTATTATTTTAATATTATATATATTATATTATTATTATTTTAATATTATATATATATATTATATTATTATTATTTTAATATTATATATATATTATATTATTATTATTTTAATATTATATATAATATTATATTATTATTATTTTAATATTATATATATATTATATTATTATTATTTTAATATTATATATATATTATATTATATTATTTTAATATTATATATATATTATATTATTATTATTTAATATTATATATATATTATATTATTATTATTTTAATATATATATATATTATATTATTATTATTTTAATATTATATATATATTATATTATTATTATTTTAATATTATATATATTATATTATTATTATTTTAATATATTATATATTATTATTATTATTTTTAATATTATATATATATTATATTATTATTATTTTAATATTATATATATATTATATTATATTATTTTAATATTATATTATATTATATTATTATTATTTTAATATTATATATATATTATATATTGTTATTTTAATATTATATAATATTATATTATTATTATTTTAATATTATATATATATTATATTATTATTTTAATATTATATATATATTATATTATTATTATTTTAATATTATATATATATTGTATTATTATTATTTTAATATTATATATATATTATATTATTATTATTTTAATATTATATATATATTATATTATTATTATTTTAATATTATATATATATATATTATTATTATTTTAATATTATATATATATTATATTATTATTATTTTAATATTATATATATATTATATTATTATTATTTTAATATTATATATTATATTATTATTATTTTAATATTATATATATATTATATTATTATTATTTAATATTATATATATATTATATTATTATTATTTTAATATTATATATATATTATATTATTATTGTTTTAATATTATATATATATTATATTATTATTATTTTAATATTATATATATATTATATTATTATTATTTTAATATTATATATATTATATCGTGGCCGGACAGTTTACCTACTGGACAGTTTGCCTACTGGACAGTTTGCCTACTGGACAGTTTGCCTACTGGACAGTTTGCCTACTGGACATTATGCCTATGGACACCATGCCTATGTGGTATATTTATCCTTACCTTATTTAACTTATTTAACTTATTTAACTTCAGATTCATGCAAAAGAATTAATTCAAAATTAAAATGTGTTGTTGCCCTTAATAGCATAAATGTCTGAAAATATATCAAGTAAGAAAGGGAAACAGAAGTTTTCACATAATGGATATTTGTATGTGTTTGATAAATGTAGCAAGCGCGACCCTTCGTTACTTTTTTGGCGGTGCGAGCAAAAGAGTCAGTGTATTATAAGGTGTATATATAATATGGCTACTTTTCCGTTATCTGCCCCATTGACGATTGGTTAGGTTCAGTCATGATATTTTCATTAAAACTATCAAAAATATCACAACTTAACCTAACCAATCGTCACTGCCCGGTTAGGTCAACTGTACGCCCTTGACGATTGGTTAGGTTAAGTCGTGATATTTTCGTTAGTTTTAACGAAAATATCACGACTTAACATAACCAATCGTCAAGGGGGCAGATAACGGAAAAGTACCCATATTATATATACACACCTTATATTACACTGACTCTTTTGCTCGCACCGCCAAAAAAGTAACGAAGGGTCGCGCTTGCTACATTTATCAAACACATACAAATATCCATTATGTGAAAACTTCTGTTTCCCTTTCTTACCTGATATATTTTCAGACATTTATGCTATTAAGGGCAACAACACATTTTAATTTTGAATTAATTTCTTTTGCATGAATCTGAAGTTAAATAAGTTAAATAGGTAAGGATAAATATACCACATAGGCATGGTGTCCATAGGCATAATGTCCAGTAGGCAAACTGTCCGTAGGCAAACTGTCCGTAGGCAAACTGTCCTAGCGCCATATTATATTATTATTATTTTAATATTATATATATGTTATATTATTATTATTTTAATATCATATATATATTATATTATTATTATTTTAATATTATATATATATTATATTATTATTATTTTAATTATATATATATTATTTATTATTATTTTAATTATATATATATATATTATATTATTATTATTATTTTAATATATATATAGATATATTATTATTATTTAATATTATATATATATTATATTATTATTATTTTAATATTATATATATATTATATTATTATTTTAATATTATATATATATTATTATTATTTTAATATTATATATATATTATATTATTATTTTAATATTATTAATATATTATATTATTATTATTTTAATATTATATATATATTATATTATTATTTTAATATTATATACATATTATAATATTATATTTTAATATTATATATATATATATATTATTATTATTTTAATATTATATTATTATATTATATTATTATTTTAATTATATATATAATATATTATTATATTTTAATTATATATATATTATATTATTATTATTTTAATATATATATATATTATATTATTATTATTTTATATATATATATTATATTATTTATTTTATTATTATAATTATTATATTATATTATTTTATTATTATATACTATTATTATTATTATTATTTTATTATTATATACATATTATATTATTATTTATTTTATTATTATATACATATTATATTATTATTATTTATTCTTATATATATATATTATATTATTTTATTATTATATATATGATATTATTATTATTTATTATATATATATTATATTATTATTATATTATTATATATATTATATTATATTATATTATTATACAGGGTGGGGCAAAAGTCTGGTCCCATAGGAAGTTCATAATGGAAAAGAAAATTTCGGCCTACCTTAATGTTTTAATTCAGAAATTACAATAGGTGTTCAAATTGACGTCCACCTTCTTCTAAACACTTTGTAACCCGGTTGACGCAAGACGTTTGCACATTCCTGAGGATGGTAATATTCGTTCTTATTGCTTCAAATTCTGCTGTTATGGTATCCTTTAGCACCTGTATTGTTCTTGGCCTGTTAACGTACACAACTGATTTAAGGTGTCCCCATAAGAAGTAATCCAAAGGAGTCAGGTCCGGAGATCTGGGCGGCCATTCAATTGGCCCACGTCGACCAATCCATTTCCCTTGAAATGTTGCAAAAATTCGCGAACGGCCCTTGCAAAATGCGGCGGAGCCCCATCGTGCTGAAACCACATAGCTCTCCGATGCTGTAATGGTAGTTCATACAATCGAGGCGTAAGGAAATTTGCTAACAAATGAAGGTATGATTCATCAGTTACAATGTCGGGGAAAAAGTATGGGCCAATTATCATATCTCCCCACATAGCAGCCCATACCATAACTCTTGGGTTGTACTGCGAGCGTCCGTCCTCAATCCAGTGTGGATTTTCTTTAGCCCAATATCGTGCATTATGTCTGTTGACTGAACCGTTTAGGTAAAAAATTGCTTCGTCACTGAACATGATACGCTTTTCCAACTGCCTATGTTGCATAAACCACTGACAATACTCCCTACGACGATCTAGGTCATCACCGTGTAGTTCCTGGACTAATTGGACTTTACACGGATGAAAATGATTGGTAGAGAGAATGCGACGAACCGAACCGAAATTTTAGTCTATGTGAACATAAACCTCCTATGGGGCCAGACTTTTGCCCCACTCTGTATATATTATATTATTATTATATTATTATATATATTATATTATATTATTATATATATTATATTATATTATTATATATATTATATTATTATTATACATATTATATTATTATTATATATATTATATTATTATTATATATATTATTATATTATATTATATAATTATACATAGTATTATATTATATTTATTATATAATTATACATATGTATTATATTATATTATTATATAATTATACATATATATTATACTATATTATTATATAATTATACATATACATATATTATATTATATTATTATATAATTATACATATACATATATTGTATTATATTATTATATAATTTACATAATATATATTATATATATTATTATAATTTACATATATATTTTATATTATTATAAAATTATACATATATATTATATTATATTATTATATAATTATACATATACACTATATTATATTATTATATAATTATACATATACACTATATTATATTATATATAATTATACATATATACTATATTATATTATTATATAGTTATACATATATATTATATTATATTATTATAAATACATATATATTATATTATATTATTATAAATAACATATTTATATTATATTATATTATATATAACATATATATTATATTATATTATTATATATACATATATATTATATTATATTATTATATATTATACATATATATTATATTATATTATTATATATATATATTATTATATTATATTATTATTATATATATTTATATTATATTATTATATATATTATATTATATTATATATATATATATATATATATATTATATTAATATATATTATATTATATATTATATATATATATATATATATTATATTATATATATATATATATATATATTATAATGTTATAATGTTTCAGACCAACAAAGACCCTAGGATCCACTCATGGCTGGTCTACCTAACTGTGTTCGTAATTGTGTTGTGTATGTCCTCCGTGGTGGCGGAGGGGACCTACAATTTTACGTGGGTTCCGAACCACAAGAACATAAGAAATTTATGTAACAACTGCCTGTACATTGGCAACGACCAATTTTTAAAACTAAATAATTATCAATTTAAAACTAATTAATTATCGATTTAAAACTAAAGATAGAATCTCTGGATCCAGAGGATCAAGTCATAATAGACTACTATCCACAAATATGTTACACTCTATATCTATTTATAACCGACATGCAAATATATCAGATCCAAAGAATCCAGTCAATTTCATTACGGTATCCATCAATACTAGTACCTTGCCAACGAAAAATAAGTCACGGTCCATATCGATTGCGGACCAAGTCAAAATTTACAACCATATACATTACAATATATATACTTAGGAGGAAAAGTGTAGGTGTGGCTGTAAAGACTGTACAGTAATGTAGAAATGTGTGTGCACCCATTTTGGGTCTCCCATTTAAAGGTGTTTGTGGGGCAAGTGAAGATCATGAGTTTTTCAATACCTCACAGTACTATGGGGGGCACCGCTCGGCAGAGGAATCTCTTTAAATGGGGTGTGTAAGGACAGAGAGTATCCCCTAACCCAAGATGCTGCCTCCCTATATCCCACAACACTTGTGTTGAGCTGTGGGATCTATCCCACAAAGCCTTAATTTTACTACCTTAAACTATACCCAATCTATCAACATATGCGTCTAATCGATTTTTAAACATGTTTATAGACGTGCTACTAATTACTTCTACCGGCAAACTATTCCAGCTATTTACTATTCTATGCGTAAAAAAGTTTTTGGCAACTGCTGTCTCGAACCTTCTACTTGTCAACTTACACCCGTTATTTCTAGTCCTATTATATTGAGATATTTCGAAAAAGCTATCTCTATCTACGTTATCGAACCCATTCATAATTTTGAAAACCTGGATTAGATCACCCCTTAGCCTCCTAGTCTCGAGTGTTGTCAATTTTAACTCCTTAAGCCTATCCTCGTACGACTTTGACCTAAGCGACGGAATCATCTTAGTTGCTCGTCTTTGAACTCTTTCGATTTTGTCTATATCTTTGCGCATATGCGGATTCCAAAATTGGACCGCGTACTCCAAATGGGGTCTAACTAATGATTTATAAAGAGGAACTATAATATCGCGCGATTTGTACTCAAAATTTCGAGCTATAAAACCTAACACTTTGTTCGCCTTATTGACCGCTGCTGTACTTTGTTTCGCTACTTTTAAATCACCAGTGACTATAACTCCTAAATCTTTTTCCTGCTCTACGCTTGTTAAATCTTTCCCTGACATACTATACGCAAAATTACCGTTACGCGAACCTATATGCAAAATTTTGCACTTATCAACGTTAAATCTCATTTGCCATGTGACTGACCAATCAACGATTTTATTCAGATCTTCCTGGATTTTACCTCTATCTTCGTCATTAATCGCCCTACCACCCAGCTTCGTGTCATCCGCAAACTTTGAAACTGTACTGACTAGGCCGACATCTAAATCGTTAATATATATAAGAAAAAGCAAGGGGCCCAATACAGAACCCTGAGGAACGCCACTCGCTACATTAGCCCAACACGACTCCGCTCCATCAACGACCACCCTCTGTTTCCTACCTCGCAACCACTCTTCTAGCCAATTTATTACTACACCCCTGATTCCATGAGCCTTAGTTTTTTCAATGAGTCTTTTGTGCGGCACGGTGTCAAACGCTTTTTGAAAATCTAAATACACTACATCAACCGCCCGATGTCTATCGTAAACGTCAACCACGCTTTGGAAAAATTCTAAAAGATTAGTTAAGCAAGATTTGTTTCGCCTAAAACCGTGCTGCGTATTTCTAACTAGTTTATGAATTCTAAGTGTTCGACTATACGATCCCTAATTATTGATTCCAGTAGCTTACCTACAACAGACGTTAAACTGATTGGCCTATAATTTCCCGCCGCACCTTTATCGCCTTTCTTAAAGATAGGTGTTACGTTTGCTAACTTGAAATTATCTGGTACGCACCCCTCAGAAATAGACGCATTAAAAATCTTTGTTAGCGGCACAACAATGCTATCTTTTAATTCTTTTAGTTGTATGGGATATATGGAATCCGGCCCGGTGATTTACGCGTTTTCATTTTATCAATATAGCGCATTACCTCCCCTTCACTAACCACGATATTATCCAAAATATTACCATTATCAAAAGGTATTATGTCTATGACCGTAGGGATATTCGTTACATCTTCTATAGTAAAAACTGACGTAAAAAATTCGTTTAGCAAGGTAGCCATTTCCTTGTTTTCAGAAACTAGATCTCCGTTTACATTTTTCAAAGGCCCCAAGACATTTTTACTGGATTTCTATTATTGACGTATTGAAAGAATCGCTTGGGGTTTTCTTTACCGTCACGAGCTATGGAGATTTCAAATTCGCGCTTGGACTTTTTTATTACACTTTTCGCTTCACGCCTTAGAGATATGTAGTTGTTTCGTAACCACAAATTGTCTTTATCGCACTTATGTAGCCTATAAGCCCTATCTCTACTCTTTATAATGTCTCCTACTCTAGAAGTAAACCACAAGGGCTTGTTGTTTACTTTCGCACGCTTAATTTTGTACGGTACACATTCCTCATTTATAGTCCTAAATACTTTTCGAACGATTCCCACATTAGTTTTGCGTTGGAGTTCCCCATTACGTTTTCCCAATTGACGTGTGACAATTTATTTCGAAATTTACTAAAGTCTGCGTGCTGGAAGTTAGGAATTTTAGTCGAGTTAGTTGGTTTCGAGTGACTTACTGAGAGGACAAACTCTACCATATTGTGATCGCTATTGCTTAACGGTTCTATTACTTGAAGATCAGTAATTAGCCTATCATCCGTAGTTATTACTAAATCTAAAATACTGTCCAACCTCGTAGGTTCCCCAACCTTTTGAATAAGAAAGCTATCCTCGAGAAAATTAACTAAACGATTACCTTCCGCGTCTCCCTGCATTGTATCGTAATTCACGTTGGCGCAATTAAAGTCACCCATAACTAAAGCCTGCTCACTACCGATTATTCTCTTTAGTTCACGATATAACGCTTCGTCCGTATCAGCTGTTTGATTAGGGGGCCTATATATAACCGCAACAAGAAGTTTGAAATCGTTCAATTTAAGTTCTGCTATAGTCGAATCTATCGGTTCTGGAATTGTGTGCTTTACTTCTATAACATTCGCAATATTATCTTTGATATACAACATAACACCGCCTCCTCGCCTACCTATTCTGTTTTTAACAAAAAGTCTATAACCTTTAATTAGATACTCTCCTACAAATTCACGTGTTTTAGTGCTAAGCCACGATTTACTTATCGCAATTACATCATAGTCTTTACAAGCAATTAAAGAAAAAAATTCGTTTATTTTATTTCGTAGGCTAAGAGCATTTAGGGATAGAACCTTCAAATTGTTTGTAACTGCGTCTCCTTCGCGAGTGCAGGGGAAATTTGTGGAATTTACGCTGGGACCGTTCGAGTTACGGCAACCTGAAAAGAAGAGACAGTATTATCAAATAGTCTTCCTAAACGCGCAGCTCCAACGTCATTAAGATGAAGTCCATCCCCGAGGAACAAGTCCCCCCTGCCGTAGAAACTGTTCCAAAAATTCGCAAAATGCACTCCTTCCTCTTGGCAAAGAGACTAGGTTATTGTTAATATAGATCGCCATGCTGTAGAAATCGTTACGTTGGATAATTCGAGGAAGTATACCAGTTAAAACAATCTTATTAGTTTTCTCCTTTAGTCGCTCTAATAAGTCCCTGTACCTAGCCAGCAGTTCTTCCGATCTAGAATTTAAAACGTTATTAGTACCGACATGAATAACATACGTTGTTTCCTCGGCGGTACCGTCTGTAAAATAGACCAGGGTAGCAGTAACGGCGCCTACGACGAGGGTTTCTCCCACAGAATTCCTCGAGCTGCCCTCGAACAATGGAATCGCCAACGAGTCGTATTTCCGAGAAGTCTTTGCTTTTCTCAATGGGACTCCATTTCGCACTCGAACGAAGGGTTGGGAACTAAGGGAAGAGAGAGGGATATTAGTAATATTTATATTATTAGTAGAAACTGAGGCAGGAGGGGTCGTAACTGGAGTCTCAATGGATTCTAATTTTGCCGTAAGGAGCATCATGCTTTCTTCAAGTCTCACCCTGGCCTCTCTCTCACGTTCTAACTCGTTCCTCAGGACTTCCATGCTTGAGCACCACCTGGAAACTAACGGTTCATTATTATTAGCCATTGTAAACGCGTAAGCAGCAAATTTCCCTTCACAGCGACTGCAAGTACTTGACGGGGGTGACATGCTTTTAATTAGTCGAACAACAAAAAAAACAAAAAACAAAAAACGAGCGTTTGGAAATTAGTAAAGTACAACGTAGATCTATCGCGTTCTTGAAACGCAGAAACAGGTTCTTTTAACACAAATTTATACTAAATGAATATAGAATTGAGCTACCGACAAAAGATCTGTAAAAGAAGATTATTTATAACACTTATCTGTCCGCGATTCGACCCGACTTTTTTCCTTTTTTTCACACGGTTTGTGACCACACACTACCTGACCTCTCGAAGCAAGGAGAAATGAACCTTATGACTCCACGTTTTCTGATAGATTTGAAAAACAAACAAGGAAAGCCACGTGCAGTAGCCTAGGTTTGATCAAATAATATAGTACGGAATAACGTCAATAAATGAAATATATTCGTTAATGAATGATTAGTAGCACAAAGTAATTCAGTTAAGAATGGACAGAACACTATTTAAAAAAAAAAAAAAATCAATGAAAACCACTTATTCAATTGATAACACTGGACACTCGATAAAACACGTCTGTTCACAAGGAAAGACTGATCACCTATATATATATATAGATATATATATATAGAGGGCGTCCCAAAAAAATGTATACACACTTTAAATAATTATAAAGGCAGTGTTTATTAAAATACATTTCATTTTCAAAATGTAATAGAATCTACAGACATTATTTAATTGTTTTGTGAACGCCTGTTTTCAAACTGACGTCCGTTCTGGTCCAGGCACTGCTGATAACGCGAAGCAATGGAATCGCAAACATCACGAAACATTTCGTTTGGTATTTGTGTGCATTCTCGTTCAATGGCTGCTCTCAATTCAGCGACTGTTGCAGGTTTTATAGCGTAGACTTTGTCTTTTAAGTATCCCCATAAAAAAAAGTCTAGTGGTGTGAGGTCTGGTGAACGCGGAGGGTATTCTACGAAACCCCTTCGTCCAATCCACATCCACATCGTGCCAAGTACCACTCGCAATACTCCACTCTTCGGTCCGGATCGTCTCTTCATTAATAGCATGGACTAATCTTGGAATGTAGCTTTTCCATTGACAGCGCTTCAAAATGCGTGGACAGACGATTCTGAAATTCCTACCTCACGACTCGCTTGCCGCACAGATTTTCTTGGACTTTGGTGATACGTTTCCAGTACTCTTTCTTGCTTTGTGGGGCTTGTCGATGTCCGTGGTCTTCCGGAATGCTTCTTGTGGACATTCTGAACAGTTCCATCGGCTTCAAACTTATCTCTAATTCGAGTGATGGTAAGTCGCGTTGTGGGATCTGTTTGAAACTCCCTCCTAAACTGTCTTTGCACTTCAACTGCTTTTCACACTTCCAGTAGCATTTTAGAATGAATTTTCTTTGTTCAAAGCTTAGTCTGACTGCCATTATTATTCTAAGGGTTTAACTTGGAAAGAAAGAAACATCAATTGAGCTATCAGCTGTTAAAGTGTGTATACATTTTTTGGGACGCCCTGTATATATATATATATATATATAAATATATATATATATATATGTGTATAATATTATATATATATATATATTATATATATATATATATATATATATATGTATAATATATATATATGTGTGTATATATATATATATATATATATGTATAATATATATATATGTGTGTATAATATATATATATATATATATATATAGTGTGTGTGTAATATATATATATGTGTGTAAAATATATATATATGAGATAATATATATATATATATAATATATATATATGTATATGTATAATAATATATATATGTGTGGTGTGTAATATATATATAATATATATATACATGTGTATTATATATATATATGTATAAATATATATATGGGTGTGTATAATATATATATATATATGTGTATAATATATATATATATATAATATATATATATATATATATATATATGATATATATATGTGTGTATATATATATATATATATAATATATAATATATTAATATATATATATGTATATATATATGTGTATAATATATATATATATATATATATATATATATATATATATGAAAATTATTTCACGAAGGTAACACGTGAAAAATATTTATGATGAATAAAACCACGAAGGAAAGGAAACACAAAATGGGTGCTCAAGCGCTTTCGTCTAATGACATCCTCAGGAACACTGAAGTATATAAAAAGGTTAAGCCTATATATAGGTTACAGAAAGAAAAAAAGAAAAATAAATAACATACACACACACACACACATATATATATATATATAATATATATATACATACATATCTATATATACAAATACTACATACATACATACATACATATATATACAATAAACAGAAAAAAAATAATAAAAAATTAAAATTAAAACCTTAAAGGATTACCAATGAGGCGTACAGATTGTAAGGAAAAATATCGATTTTTAGCACAAGATCAAATGGATTATAAAAAATACAAATTTATACTGGGACTCTGCCGGGTTTTAACACAATGCTGCCTATGGTCAGGTTTCGATATATATAAAAAAAAAAAAAAAATGCAAATTAAAAGTTAATCGATTTTTAGCACAAGATCAAATGGATTATAAAAATACAAATTTATACTAGAACTCTGTCCGGGTTTTAACACATTTCTGCCTATGGTCAGGTTTCGATATATATAAAAAAATAAAATGCAAATTAAAAGTTAATAAAGTAGAAGACAAGTTTACCAAAGATTTAATGTTTTACACTTCTTATCTAAGTCTGCTTTAAAGGAATTCAACATAACAGGATTACATAGGTCAGACGGGAAAGGATTTGCACACACGTATAAAACAGCATCAATATTCCGTTAGAACAGGACAGTTGTCCAGTGCCCTTTTTGTCCATTTGTCAGAGTTAGCCCACTGTATTGATTGGAATAATGCTTCAGTTTTATTCCATTCAAGCAACATTGTTAATAGAAATATTCTTGAGTCTGCCATTATCCAACTTTCAAATAACTTCAACATAAGCAAAGTTCTTTTTCAACTCGATCCTGTTATGTTGAATTCCTTTAAAGCAGACTTAGATAAGAAGTGTAAAACATTAAATCTTTGGTAAACTTGTCTTCTACTTTATTAACTTTTAATTTGCATTTTATTTTTTTATATATATCGAAACCTGACCATAGGCAGAAATGTGTTAAAACCCGGACAGAGTTCTAGTATAAATTTGTATTTTTATAATCCATTTGATCTTGTGCTAAAAATCGATTAACTTTTAATTTGCATTTTTTTTTTTTTTTTTTTTATATATATATCGAAACCTGACCATAGGCAGCATTGTGTTAAAACCCGGCAGAGTCCCAGTATAAATTTGTATTTTTATAATCCATTTGATCTTGTGCTAAAAATCGATATTTTTCCTTACAATCTGTACGCCTCATTGGTAATCCTTTAAGGTTTTAATTTTTAATTTTTTATTATTTTTACTTCTCTGTTTATTGTATATATATGTATGTATGTATGTATGTATGTATGTATTTGTATTATAGATATGTATGTATATATATATATATATATATTGTGTGTGTGTGTGTATGTATGTTATTTATTTTTCTTTTTTCTTCTGTAACCTATATATAGGCTTAACCTTTTTATATACTTCAGTGTTCCTGAGGATGTCATTAGACGAAAGCGCTTGAGCACCATTTTGTGTTTCCTTTCCTTCGTGGTTTTATTCATCATATATATATATGTGTGTATAATATATATATATATATATGTGTATAATATATACAGGGAGGGCGGAAAGTAGCTCCGTAATTTAAATTACATATAAATTATGTATAAATTGTGATTGTATTTTATATTGTTATGGTGTGTTCTCTAAAGTGGTACAATTGTAACGGTAATCTTTTTTCTCTAAAGTGTTTCTCTTTGTGTTCTCTAAAGTGGTACAATTGTAACGTTCATTTTTTTTTTCATTTCAGATTGAAGGGTAACATGGCTGAGCGTTTAACACTGCAGGAGCGTGCCCAGTTGGCGGCACGGTACGAAGTTTGGCAATCTGTCGTTCGAGTTCAAAGATGGTGGCGGGCCATTCACGGACCACGTGCCCAAGTGGACCCGAAAACAATCAAGAACTGCCACTCAAAGCTCATGAACACGGGGTCTGTGGCCGATGTTCGAAGATGTGGTCGCCCTTCGACATCCAGGGCCCAGGAGACGGTGCAGGCAGTTCAGGAAATGTTCGCACGGAGTCCACGAAAGTCAACTCGCCAGACAGCTCGGGAAAGTGGACTCTCCCGCTACTCAGTGCGAACTGTGCTGAAGAAGGAGCTGAACTGGAGTGCGTGGAAGCCACATTACTGCCAATCTCTCTCGGACGAGGACTGCGACATTCGCATGGAGTTCGGGGAAATCATGCTGGCTTGGCATGAAGACTGGCCCCATCTCTTCCGCAACATCCTCTGGAGCGACGAGGCGGTGTTCCACGTCGGAGGTTTTGTCAACCACCACAATTGCCACTACTGGGCAGGAGAGGATCCCATGGTTACCGCTGAAAAACGGCAGAATCGGTTCAGTGTAACGGTGTGGTGTGGTATGACCTCAGATCAGGTTGTGGGCCCGTTCCTTCTGCGCAACACCATGAATGCTGAGCGGTACCTTGCTATGTTGCGAAACGAGGTCTGGCCGGTTGTCAGCACATGGGAACATCGACGATCTGATATTTTATGCAAGATGGCGCCCCTCCGCACTTCGCTCTTGTTGTCCGTGAGTGGCTGGATGCCCACTTTCCTGGGCTTGGATGGGTCGTCGTGGTCCACATCAATGGCCAGCCAGGAGCCCCGACTTGACACCGTGCGACTTCTTTCTTTGGGGGTGGGTAAAGGAAGAAGTCTACCGCACCAAACCGAGGACATTGGAAGAACTGGAGGACCGAATTCGGGAAGTCATGTCCTCCATCCCGCCGGAGTTCCTGCTAAAGTCAGTGGACGCCATTCCTGGGCGGCTCCAGAAGCTGGTGGAAAGAGTTGGAGCCCACATTGAATTTTAGAGAAAACCTACCATGTATGCCTACCTTTTCATATTATTTCTTCTGAAATAAATGGATAATATACGTATTTTTTTACCAATCCAAAATAGGGAGCTACTTTCCGCCCACCCTGTACATACATATATATGTATATGTGTATAATATATAAATATATATGTGTATAATATATATATATATACACATATATATATATGTGTATAATATATATATATATATGTAAAAATGAACAATGAACAATTCCTATACCATCATTATATGGATTCATTATCTTCATGCAGTACTTATGCTCGTATGGTTTTTATGTTTGAATGTTCATTTTTTACATAAGAAACCAAAATCGCCTAAGCGAGTTTTGGATAGAATTTCGATTTGTACTTCTTATTCATTAATACCCACTCTTTGTCTCTAATTCGTTCCTGTAAATCTTCCTAATAATGATTTGTACTATACGTACAAATTCAATAACTATGACGTCACATTTTCCCGTCATTAATTTCCCTTCATCAATCTTCATCAATCTAGTATTCAATGTATGAAAATTCTTTAACATCATACTAAAAACTGTACACTCTATAGAAGTCATTATTTGTGTGTTATGTAGTATAAATATAACTTTTATTCGACCATATCCCCCGCCCCCATACGTCCATATCTTATCTTGATCATTATTCTATATAAATTTTATTAAATATTAATTTTTACTCGTGTCAATCTATGAAATGCAAAACTTCATGCATTCGTTCGAAAACGCAGAAATACGTTCTCGTATTATTTTTTTCATTTTTATTTTTAATTATATCACCTCCCGCATTGAACTAAAAAATGCTTAGTTAAGTTATCAAATTCCGCTACCTATTGCAGAATTGAACGCTTCAAAGATAAAAATACTTCCTCTCGCTCTGATTTCAAATTTATAACATGTTATAACATATTATAACATATTATGTTGTATATAAATCCATACCGTATGTGCCATGTACTTTGTATTATATTTCTAACATCTTAATTGTCTATTACTATGAAACACTGTAAGAAAACAAAACAAAGTTATAGTAACTGTTTAATTGTAATTAACTGTAATACTTTAATTTAATATAACGTAATATACTTTAATGAAACTGTAATTAATAATAACTTGTAATGTACTTCATTGAAACTGTAATTAAATGTAATGATTTAATATATACGGTAATGTAAGAATGTACTTTAAAATGGAAGTGTAATTAAACAATAAGTGAATATGAATTAATTGGTAATTGTAATCTTAATTGTAATGAACCAAAATTAATACGTACTCATTCATGTACTCAATTTGTACCTATGTACTACTATGAAATCATATCGCCTTCATAAATGTAGACTCGGCGAAAAATACAAATTAGTTTTTTATTTTTATTTTTTCAATTTTTATTTGGAATCTTTCAAACATCTGATCATGTGTTTAAAAGGGGGGAACTTAACCTTCAACTGCCGTCCCCCAACATTTAGGTTTATATTATACATGTATTTGTAAAAGGAATAGCACTTCATTACGGCCCTTCATTACGGCATTCATTACGACTCCTTTGTTAGCAGCCTCGCTGTGGGGAGGGGGCAGAGGCCCCTTGCCTCCTTAATTTTTAGATTCCGGCCTGAGCCATGGTCGAAAGAGGTCGAACCTCTACCCCTGTAAATTCAGAGCACTACCTGTACATTTTGAGAAGTAAATTAGAGTAAAAGAAGTTTTTATCTTTTCCTTCGAGCCTTGTTCTCTTCAGGAATTTAGTCAGTTAAGTCGTTAAGTTATAAAAGAAAAGTCGATAATTTTAGTATCAGAGAAAGTATCAGAGTATTATAAAAAGAGAAGAATTAACAACTGGCGACCCTTTGCCCAAATTAAGAAAGAGACAACCCAAGCACCATAGAAGATATTGGCATAACAGTCTGGCGAGTCTGTAGCCAAGAGTTTAACAGAGTGGCGACCCACCATTTGACCGGCGGAAAAGAATTAGAATGTTATAGAAGAAATATCCGTAACAGCCTTCTAACAAGAACGCCTCGTCGATACGAGACAACCATAGGGACATAGAAGAGGAAGGGTCTAACAAATTGGCGACCCTATAGTCAGGATAAACATTTGGAGACCCTACTACCAAGATTAGAAGAATATTTTAAGAAGAGGAAATATCCGTTGCTGCCTCCTAACTAGAACCCCCGTCGATCCGAACCACCCCAGGGCCATAGACGGAGGGGTTAACATATATATATACATATATATATATATATATATATATATGTATAATATATATATATATATATATGTGTGTGTTAACCCCCCCTTTATGGCCCTTTGTCGGTTTCGGATCGACGGGGGTTCTAGTTACGGAGGCAAGCAACGGATATTTCTTCTATATACTTTTCTTCTATAACTTTCTAATTCTTTTCTCTCGCTTTATGGGGTCGACACTCTGTTAATTCTTTTCTTTCAATAATACTCTGATTCTTTTTCTGATACTAAAAATTATCGACTTTTCTTTTATAACTTGTCGACGTGACTAAGTTCTGAAGAGAGCACGGCTCGAAGGAAAGATAAAAACTTTATCTTACATTTAGTTTACTTCTAAAAATTACAGTTAGTACTCTGAATTTACAGGGTAGAGGTTCGACCTCTTTCGACCATGGCTCAGGCCGGATCTAAAAATATTAAGAAGGCAAGGGGCCTCTGCCCCCTCCTAATGAGGTGCTAATATGAAGTCTAATGGAGAAGTGCCTTAAATGAAGTGGTAATCTGAAGTGTGTATTTTTACAAATATACGTATAATATAACTTAAATGTTTGGGGAGAACAGTTGAAGGTTAAATTTCCCCCTTTTTAAACACATGATCAGATGTTTTAAAAGATTGCAAATTTCAAATTAAAAATAAAATAAAAACTAATTTGTATTTTTTCGCCGAGTCTTCATTTATGAAGGCGATATCATTTCGTAATAGTACATAAGTACAATTTTGAGTACATGACTGAGTACGATTAATTTTGGTTCATTACAAATACGATTACAATTATGGATTACAATTACCAATTAATTCATATTCACTGTTGTTTAATTACACTTCCATTTTGAAGTACATTCTTACATGATAAATTAAATCATTACATTTAATTACAGTTTCACTGAAGTACATTACAAGTTATTATTAATTACAGTGTTTTTATATATTTATATATGGTTATACTAGATGGTTATTAGTACAACACAAGTACATAAGACATGACACACATGATATAACATAATATGTTATAAATGTTATAAATTTGAAATCAGAGCGAACGGAGGTATTTTTTTTATCTTTGAGGCGCTCGATTCTGTCGTCGTGAGTGGAATTTTATAACTTCTTAACTCAGCATTTTTGAGTTCAACTCGGGAGGTCATATAATTAAAAATAAAAATGAAAAAATAATACGAGAACGTTTTTTCGCGTTCTCGAACGAACTGCGAAAGTTTTGCATTTCATGATTGACACGAGTAAACATAGACTGATAAGTTGATAGGGCATAAGTAGACAATAGGTAGATGAATGAATAAGTAATAAAATTAATAAAGGATAGCGGTCGAGAAAGAACATGAATGTAAGAATGAGTATGGTTGAATAATAATGTTTATACTCATAACATATAAATAATGACTTCTATAGAGTGTTTCGTCCTTAGCATGATGTTAAAGAATTTTCATACATTGGATACTAGATATATGATGAAGGGAAAATGTGACGTCATAGTTATTGAATTTTTACGTAAAGTACAAATCATTATTAGGAAGATTTACAAGAACAAATTAGAGACAGAGTGGGAAACGTAAAGAGAATAAAGTTATTTTATGACGTCATAGTGCATAAGTCATTATTACAAATCGAAATTCTATCCAAAACTCGCTTATGTGAATTTTGGTTTCTTATGTAAAAATGGACATTCGAACATAAAACTATTCGAACATAAGTTCTGCATGAAGACAATGAATCCATATAATGATGGTGTAGGAATTGTTCATTGTTCACTTTTTACATGTGTGTATAATATATATATATATTATATATATATATATATATATATATATATATATATATGTGTATAATATATATATATATATATATATGTGTATATATATATATATATATATATATGTGTATAATATATATATATATATATGTGTATAATATATATATACATATATTATATATAGATATATATATATATAGATATATATATATATATATATATATGTGTTATATATATATATATTTGTATATATATATATATATATATATATGTGTATAATATATATATATATACTATATGTATAATATATATGTGTGCGTATATATATATATATATTATATATGTGTAATATATATATTATATGTGTGTAAAATATATATATATATGAGTATATATACATATATATATATGTATAATATATATATATATATATATATATATATATATATATATAGGGTTGCCAGGTTTGTGGGTTTTAATAAGACCGTAAAGGTAGGGCAGAGAAGGTGAAGTGGACATGAAAAGCGGAATTAATTCCTTATGATCTTTGACAATGCGTTTCAAGCCACTATTAAATGATTTGATGACGTCATCCTGCGGGTTCTTCCTAAGTTTGCTGTATGTGGCGGGGTCCTGGAGAAGCCCTACCTTTACGGTCTTATTAAAACCCACAAACCTGGCAACCCTATGCGCCCTATTATTAGCTCGGTGGGCTCTATTACTTATAAACTCTGCAAATGGCTTGTCAAAGTCTTGTCCCCCATTCTCAAAACTATCTCTGATTCACATGTAAAAAATTCCATGGATCTTACTGAAAAATTGAATAATGCACGTACTGAAACTAACGATAGATTGATCAGTTTTGACGTTTGTTCATTGTTTACAAAAGTGCCGATTGATGATATGCTTGACTTTCTCTCCCAAGAATTACATAAGTATGACCTGCCACTACCTTCACACATTGTTTTGGAACTTATTAAGCTTTGCATCAAAGACTGTAAATTCACTTTCAATAACGAGTATTATCAACAAGTGTTTGGGATGGCCATGGGCAACCCCTTATCGCCCCTCCTCTCCAATATTTATGTGGAGTTTTTCGAAATTACTTACATTCCGAGAAACCTGGGGGTTGGCATCCCTTGGTTGCGGTACGTCGACGATATTTTGTGTATCTGGCCCATGAATCGTGATCTGGATAACTTCCTCCTTCAGTTAAATGATCAAGTCCCCTCCATTAAATTTACTTTAGAAGTGGAACAAGACAATTCAATCCCATTTTTGGATGTGCGGGTACATAGGGAAAGCCCAAGTTTTAAGTTTAGTATCTATCGGAAAACAACAAACAATTTGTCCTACGTACATTTTTACTCGGGAAATGACACCCCCACTAAGAAGGCCATTTTTTCATCAATGTTTCTCCGCGCCCTTAGAATCGCCAGTCCGGAATACATCGATGCCGAATTGGAAAAAATCAACGGTATTGGAAGTGATCTGTTACCCATCTGCGTTTATGGAATCTTGTCTCAACAAGGCAAAACGAACTTTCTATCGTATGAATAATAACACTCGTACTTTGTCAAAAAATATTTTAGTACTTCCATTTTTCCCGGGCTTTTTAGGCATTGCTAATGTACTTAAACTTTTGGATATTAATGTAGTATTTTCATATAACAATATTGTGAAAAATATCATAGTAAAAAATAGCCCTACCAATAATTCAGGCATTATCTATAAAATTGGGTGTAAACAATGTGATTCCTTTTACATAGGTCAGACGGGAAAGGATTTGCACACACGTATAAAACAGCATCAATATTCCGTTAGAACAGGACAGTTGTCCAGTGCTCTTTTTGTCCATTTGTCAGAGTTATCCCACTGTAATGATTGGAATAATGCTTCAGTTTTATTTCATTCTAGCAAAATTGTCAATAGAAATATTCTTGAGTCTGCCATTATCCAACTTTCAAATAACTTGAACATAAGCAAAGGTCTTTTTCAACTCGATCCTGTTGTTTTGAATTCCTTCAAAACAAATTTAGATAAAAAGGGTAGGACGCTAAATCTTTGGTAAACTTGTACGCTACTTTATTAACTTTTAATCTTCATTTTATTTTTATATATATCGAATCTTGACTCTAAAAGGCAAAGTGTTAAAACCCGGGTAGATTTCCAGTATAAATTTGTATTTTTAATTCATTTGATCTTTTGCTAAAAATCGATATTTTTCCTTACAAATCTGTATGCCTCTTTGTTAATCTAATCTTTAATTTTTAATTTTTATTTTTACTTCTCCGTTTATTGCATATATATGTATATATGTTTGTGTGTAGATATGTATGTATGTATATATATATGTATGTTTGTGTGCATGTATGTTATTTATTTATTTTTTTTTCTTTCTGTAACCTATATATAGGCCGTAACCTTTTATGTACTTCAGTGTTCCTGAGGATGTCATTACACGAAAGCGCTTGAGCACCTTTTTGTGTTTCCTTTCTTTCGTGGTTTTATTCATCATAAATATTTTTCACATGTTACTTTCGTGAAATAATTTTCATATATATATATATGTGTATAATATATATATATATATATATGTTTATAATATATATATATATATATATGTTTATAATATATATATATATATGTGAATAAAATATATATATATATATATATATATATATATATATATATATATATATGTATAATATATATATATATGTAAAAATGAACAATGAATAATCAATATTCATTTTTACATAAGAACCAAAATCGCTTAACGCGAGTTTGGATAATAATTTTATTTGTATGCTTTCTATTTTCGTTTGTGTCACAACCCTACGACCTACCATTTCTATGGTTTAGTCGTATCCCTTTTCCATTTTTCATTTGTTATAGAATTTATTATAATTAATTATGATTGTCTTGCATCTCACCCTCGTCCCTAGATTATGCATACACATTGCATATAACAGGATTGGAACTCGTTGTTGTACTTCTTAGTCATTAATACCCACTCTTTGTCTCTAATTCGTTCTTGTAAATCTTCCTAATAATGATTTGTACTATACGTACAAATTCAATAACTATGTCGTCACATTTTCCCGTCATTAATTTCCCTTCATTATATCTGTAGTATGCAATGTATGGTAAATTCTTTAATAATAATGTTGTGGTGTTATGTAGTATAAATATTATTATTCAACCATATTCGTCTATACGTCCATATCTTATCTTGACCATTACCCTATATAAATTTTATTAAATATTCATTTTTACTCGTGTCAGTCTCTGAAACGCAAAACTTTATGCATTCGTTCGAAAACGCACAAATACGTTCTCGTATTATTTTTTTTTTTTGTTTTTAATTATATCACCTCTCGCAATGAACTCGAAAATGCTGAGGTAAGTGATCAAATTCCGCTCATTACGACAGAAGCGAACGCTTCTAAGATAAAAATCTCTTTTCGCTATGATTCAAATTTATACCAAATATAACATAATATAACATATTATGTTGTATATAAATCCATACCGTATATGCCCATGTACTTTGTATTATATTTCTAACATCTTAATTGTCTACTAATATGAAACACTGTAAAAACAAAACAAAGTTATAGTAACTGTTTAATTGTAACTAACTGTATTACTTTAATTTAATATAAGGTAATGTACTTTAATGAAACTGTAATTAATAATAACTTGTAATGTACTTCATTGAAACTGTAATGAAATGTAATGATTTAATATATAATGTCAGAATGTATTTTAATAGAACTGTAATGGACAATCATAAGCGAATGTGAAGTAATCCATAATTGTAATCGTAATTGTAATGAACCAAAATTAATACGTACTCAGTCATGTACTCAAATTGTACTTATGTGCTACTATGAAATTATATTGCCTTCATAAATGTAGACTCGGCGAAAAATACAAATTAGTTTTTGTTATTTTTATTTTTTTTATTATTTTTATTTGGAATTTTTCAAACATCTGATCATGTGTTTAAAAGGGGGGAACTTAACGTTCAACTGCCTTCCCCCAACATTTATGCTTATATTATACATGTATTTGTAAAATGAACTACACTTCATTACGGGACTCTACTTTGGTCACTGCTACGACACTCCCTTTTTAGCAGCCTCGCTGCGAGGAGGGGGCAGAGGCCCCTTGCATCCTTAATTTCTTTAGATTGCGGCCTCAGCCATATTCGAAAGAGGTCGAACCTCTACCCCTGTAAATTCAGAGCACTACCTGTACATTTTTAGAAGTAAACTACAGTAAGAGAAACTTTTTATTTTCCCCTTCGAGCCGTGCTCTCTTCAGAAGAACTTAGTCAGTTAAGTCGATAAGTTATAAAAGAAAAGTCGATAATTTTAGTATCAGAGAAAGTATCAGAGTATTATAGACAGAGAAGAATTAAAAACTGGCGAAGCTTTGCCCAAATTAAGAAAGAGACAACCCAAGCACCATAGAAGATATTGGCATAACAGTCTGGCGAGTCTGTAGTAAAGAGTTTAACAAGTGGCGACCCACCATTTGACCGGCGGAAAAGAATTAGAATGTTATAGAAGAAATATCCGTTGCTGCCTCCTAACTAGAACACCCGTCGATCCGAACCACCCCAGGGCCATAGACGGAGGGGTTAACATTTATATATATATATATATATATATATATATATATATATATATATATATGTGTGTAATATATATATTGTGTGTATAATATACATTATATATATATGTGTGTATAATATATAAATATATAATAATATTGAGGTGTTATATAGTATAAATATTATTATTCAACCATATTCGTCTATACGTCCATATCTTATCTTGACCATTACCCTATATAATTTTTTTTAAATATTCATTTTTACTCGTGTCAGTCTCTGAAACGCAAAACTTTATGCATTCGTTCGAAAACGCACAAATACGTAGATATTGGCATAACAGTCTGGCGAGTCTGTAACCAAGAGTTTAACAAGTTATAATGTTATAATGTTTCAGACCAACAAAGACCCTAGGATCCACTCATAGACGGAGGGGTTAACATATATATATATATATATATATGTGTGTAATATATATATAAATATGTGTGTATAATATACATATATATATATATGTGTGTATAATATATAAATATATAATAATATTGTGGTGTTATATAGTATAAATATTATTATTCAACCATATTCGTCTATACGTCCATATCTTATCTTGACCATTACCCTATATAAATTTTTTTAAATATTCATTTTTACTCGTGTCAGTCTCTGAAACGCAAAACTTTATGCATTCGTTCGAAAACGCACAAATACGTAGATATTGGCATAACAGTGTGGCGAGTCTGTAACCAAGAGTTTAACAAGTGGCGACCCACCATTTGACCGGGAAAAAGAATTAGAATGTTATAGAAGAAATATCCGTTGCTGCCTCCTAACTAGAACCCCCGTCGATCCGAACCACCCCAGGGCCATAGACGGAGGGGTTAACATATATATATGTGTGTATAATATATATATATATATATAATATATATATGTGTGTGTATAATATTATATATATATATATATATATATATATATGTCTATAATATATATATATATATTATATATATATATATATGAATAGAAACGACATAAGTATTAAGGAACGTTTCTGCACACGAGGAGGAGAGATAACGAAATAATGAAAAATGAGGCGAACCGCCTGGGAAACGAACCCAGGGCCTTCCAATTGCCGGTCGGACGCTCTACCATTATGCTACGGACCTCACTCAATCACAAATCGAAATTCTCCCAAATAGGGCAGAAACCAATGCCCTCAGAGAGCACCCTCGCAAATCGTGAATATGCGCAAATAACTGCAATGACCGCGCAGTATATAAATGAATAGAAACGACTTATGTCGTTTCTATTCATTTATATACTGCGCGGTCATTGCAGTTATTTGCATATATATATATATATATATTATAATGTGTATTATATATATATATATATATATATATGTATAATATATATTTATATATATATGTATAATGTATATATATATATATATATATATATATATATATATATATAATGTATGTATATATATATGTGTATAATATATATATATATATATATTATATATATATATATGTATATATGTATATATATATGTATATGTGATATATAGATGTATATATATATATATATGTGTATAATATATATATATATATATATATATATATATGTTAATCCCTCCGTCTATGGCCCTGGGTTGGTTCGGATCGACGGGGGTTCTAGTTACGGAGGCAAGCAACGGATATTTCTTCTATATACTTTTCTTCTATAATTTTCTAATTCTTTCTCTGATACTTTATAACTTATCGACTTTACTAAGTTCCTCTGACGATAGCCCAACTCGAGGGGGAAAATAAAAAGTTTCTCTTACTGTAATTTACTTCTTAAAAATTTACAGGTATGGTCTGAATTTACAGGGGTAGAGGTTCGACCTCTTTCGACCATAGCTCAGGCCGGAATCTAAAAATATTAAGGAGGCAAGGGGCCTCTGCCCCCTCCCCGCAGCGAGGCTGCTAACAAGGGGAGTCTCTTAGCAGTGACCAAAGCAGAGTCTCGTAATGAAGTGTCCTTCATTTTACAAATACATGTATAAAATATGCCTGAATGTTGGGGGATGGCAGTTGGAGGTTAAGTTTCCCCCCTTTTAAACACGATCAGGTGTTTGAAAGTTTCCAAATAAAAATTTAAAAATAAATAAAAATAAAAACTAATCTTTTTTTTTTTGCCACGTCTTCATTTCTGAAGGCGATATTATTTCACGACTGAGTACATTTTTGTTTGGGTTTATTACAATTATGATTTCGATTATGGATTACTTCCCATTCGCTTATGATTGTCCCTTACAGTTCTATTAAAGTACATTCTTACATTATATATAAAGTCATTACATTCAATTATAGTTTCATTGAAGTACATTACAAGTTATTATTAATTAAAGTATTAGTTAATTACAATTAAACAGTTACTATAGCTTTGTTTTGTTTTTACAGTGTTTCATATTAATAGACAATTAAGATGTTAGAAATATAATACAAAGTACATGGCACACATGATATAGATTTATATACATAATATGTTATAATATGTTTAACATGTTATAAATTTGGATCAGAGCGAAAGGGGATGTTTATCTTAGAAACGTTCGGTTCTGCTGATTCGCGAATTTGAGCATTTAACTACTGTAAGCCTAATGAATGCCTTGTGAGGGTTGAACGCACTTAAAAAAAAATAATAAAAAAAATATATGTGGACGTATTTTACATGTACATAATCCAATAGGTTGTGTGCGTAATATAGAGACGCGTAAAATATGGACTGATAGGTTGATAGGTATCAGTAGACAATAGGTAGGAAACAACATAACTAATGATGTATAGAGAATGAAGTTTCTTTTTCTTTTTATTATTATTATTATTATTATTATTATTATTATTATTAAGGAATTTACCATACATTCAATACGGAAGATGTCCAAATACTAAACACGTGATTCAGTGTTCAAGGTATGGAAAACGTGAAGAGAATTAAGTTACTTTATGACGTCATAGTTATTCACATTATGTCATACGTGCAGTATAACTGTAAGTCATTATTTGGGAGGACCTAAAAGAAACGAATTAAAGACAGAATGGGTATCAAGGACTAAGAAGCACAACTACGGGTTCCAGTCCTCTTATATGCAATGTGTATGTATAATCTAGGGTCGAGGGTGAGATGCAAGACAATCATAATTAATTATAATAACTTCTATAACAAATGAAAATGGATACGACTAAACCATAGATATGGTAGATCGTAGGGTTGTGACACGAACAAAAAAATAGGAAGCTACAAGTAAAATTATTATCCAAACTCGCGTTAAGCGATTTTGGTTCTTATGTAAAAATGAATATTGATTATTCATTTCATTTTTACATTGCTCTCCCCTTTTAAAAAAAAAACGATATTTATACAATAATCTAATAGGGTACCATTAATACAATACAAATGAGAAAATAACATCCTAACTACTTCAAGTTAGATGACGAATTTTTTCTTTACATTACAAATTTTTATACAGAACAAGTGAGTTATTATATAATATAAAAAATTCAAAGATTAATACTTTAATTTATGCAAACAGAATAAAAGGATTAATACATTAATTTGGACAAACAATTAAGTTAGGCAAAGAATGGTATTGTTAATTTAAAAAAAAAATTCTGTGGGGAAAATTACATACATACTGAATAGTAGGTAAAAGGGAAAAATATAAATTATTTTCCAAAGTTACCCTGATCGTGCAGTCTATAACTAATTTTATTGACTATTGTAGGTAAAAATCGAATTACGTAATGGATGATGTATAGACCTGTGGTCTAGTGTGTATGTGTGTGTATTAGATACAAAGTGTGTATCTTATAAATTTGAGGGATAGATTAGCGGAGAGGATTCTTAAATTAACTGAATAAATGCCTGAGCAAAAATTTATATATAGTAAGCAAAAAGGCTTAGGACTATATAAATAGCAGAGTTAGCACCTACACGCTATGAAATAGTTTGTGATATCGAATGATTTTAGAATAAGGTTTGTATATATAGTATATATAGTGTGCATACATGCGTGTGTATGTGTAGAGATTTGGAAGGTTTTTGAATTAACAAAGTTTAAAAATAATGTATAATAATTTAAGATGGGTTTAGGGTTATAAAATCTTTTGAGTCAATTATTGTTGTTGTTATTATTATTATCATAAAATCCTTTAAGTTCAAGGTAGTATTTAAGTATTTAATTAAATCAGTTACACGTATTAAGGTAATAAAAAGAAATGTACTTAGAGGACTTACAATTGATGAAAGTAAATCTCACGGTTTAAAAATTGAATTTTGAAGATGGAATTAAATTCGACTAGTAACATTCCTAGCTATATATGAACTATATAACCATTAACATTAACCAGAAGTATCGGTACGATAATTGAATTAAGAAAATTAAGAATACAAATTAAAAATATAAATCAATTTATGCATTTTAATGAGCTAAACATAGTTTTATAATATTCTTAAAAATAAAAGTAAATCGAACCTTAGATGAGTTTCGGCCAAGAATAAAAGTGTTATTGAAATGGAAGGAAAGCATTTCGAACAATCTTTTCTTTTAATAATTTCAGGTAAATTTTACATTAAAAATTATTTTTATATACTAAAAAAAAATTAAAAAGGTTTAATAATTTTTGCATGTTAAGTAGAAAAATTATACTCTTTCGTTAAATGTTGATAGACTGAATTATTTGATATTTTAGTCTGAAAACTTGTTTGCATATGATAAATACATATGTTTTATTGTGTAGAAGTTTTATTAAAATTAAATGACAAAAAAAAATAAACACAACTGAAATTTAGGGTATGTGCGGTCCTACGGGTAAATTTCCCGACCATACAGAGCAAGATAAATTAGGTACATGATCGATTAATTATTACACTATTTCTGTCATCATATAATCGCAATAATTATAAAACTCGTTACCAACATTTGTAAAAACGGTTTTGGTTGCCAACAATAAAATATGTCATTTTACCTATATATTTTTATACGCAACAATGGCATGAAAAAGAAAAGACAAATCGGTCCATTTCCTTCTTACAACAAAACAAAGAAAGGTTAACTAAAGACGCAACCCGGTCAATTCAGGTTGAATTAAATTCTCTTTACAACACAAAAAAAGGTTGAATTAAATTCTTAAATTACATTTTCTTAAATTAAATTCTCTTAACTTACAAAGAAAAAGTTGAATTCAATTGACTGCATTGAAATGACTTGGGACTTAAAAACTGACTTCTTAAAAACTAACTTCTTCAAAACTAACTGCTTCAAAACTAACTGCTTCAAAACTAACTGCTTCAAAACTAACTGCTTCAAAACTAACTGCTTCAAAACTGGCTTCTTCAAAACTGGCTTCTTCAAAACTGGCTTCTTCAAAACTGGCTTCTTCAAAACTGGCTTCTTCAAAACTGACTTCTGTAATCTCTGGGGCGGTTGTCCCTCTTGGATGCAACCTATTGACTTGACCTCTTACAAGTATTTCTATAAATCTCTGGGGCGGTTGTCCCTTTTGGCGCAACCTTCTGACTTGACCTCTTGTCAAGTATTTCTATAAATCTCTGGGGGCGGTTGTCCATCTTGGCGCAACCTTCTGACTTGACCTCTTGTCAAGTATTTCTATAAATCTCTGGGGGCGGTTGTCCATCTTGGCGCAACCTTCTGACTTGACCTCTTGTCAAGTATTTCTATAAATCTCTGGGGCGGTTGTCCATCTTGGCGCAACCTTCTGACTTGACCTCTTATCAAGTATTCTGAAACTATCTGACTTGAACGCTTGTCAAGTATTCTGAACTGTAACTTGAACTCTTATCAAGTATTCTTGAAACTTAACTGTCTAACTTGAACGCTTGTCAAGTATTCTGAAACTTAAACTATCTAACTTGAACGCTTGTCAAGTATCTTTATAAATCTCTGGGGTTTGGTTATCCCTTTTGGATGCAACCAACTGAAAACTGATTTGCAACTTATTTGCAAATAAAACTGACTCGAAACTACTTCGAGTATCTTTATAAATCTCTGGGGTTTGGTTGTCCCTTTTGGATGCAACCAACTGAAAACTGATTTGCAACTTATTTGCAAATAAAACTGACTCGAAACTACTTCGAGTATCTTTATAAATCTCTGGGGTTTGGTTATCCCTTTTGGATGCAACCAACTGAAAACTGATTTGCAACTTATTTGCAAATAAAACTGACTCGAAACTACTTCGAGTATCTTTATAAATCTCTGGGGTTTGGCTGTCCCTCTTGGCGCAACCTTCTGAAAACTGATTTGCAACTTATTTGCAAATAAAACTGACTTGCAACTTATTTGCAACGAAAACTGACTTCAAAACTGACTTGCAACTTATTTGCAACGAAAACTGACTTCAAAACTGACTTGCAACTTGTTTGCAACGAAAACTGACTTCAAAACTGACTTGCAACTTCTTTGCAACTAAAACTGACTTCAAAACTGACTTGCAACTTCTTTGCAACTAAAACTGACTTCAAAACTGACTTGCAACTTCTTTGCAACTAAAACTGACTTCAAAACTGACTTGCAACTTCTTTGCAACTAAAACTGACTTCAAAACTGACTTGCAACTTCTTTGCAACTAAAACTGACTTCAAATATCTCTCTAAATCTATAAACTCTCTATAAACACTCTCTCTCTTAATTTGCAAGTCAATTCAATTCAGTAATTGAAAAAAATTTGCAAACAAAAATATAAAATGTAAACGACATTTCACTCTAATGTACACGAAGGTACGATACTATTATGTTTGATAAATAAAATAAAATTATTCTCTACTGAATATAACAGAAAATAACTCTCTGAAATTAACTCTCTCTGAAATTAACTCTCTGTTACAATTAACTCTCTGTTACAATTAACTCTCTGTTACAATTAACTTCTGTGAAAATTAGTTTCACTAAAAAAAAATGTATCACTGGTGTCTGAAATGTTCACTGTGTTTCTTGTAAATTCTGACTTGATACTCATTATTAACTGTTAATAATACTGACTTTTCAAGTGTTTATAAATTTCTTAAAAAAAAAAAACTGTACTTAACAAAATTTCTGGGGCGCAGTCCTTAGAGACGTGTCCTGAAGACGTCTTGCTGGCTACTCCTTCAGGGATGAAAACTAGGCGTGGGGAACTTGGAGTGGTGATACACCGGTTCAAGGGTGGATGTTACGAACAAGAAGTCGTGACACGCCGGTCAAATGGTTTTATCCTGATAAATCTTCTTTTATAAATCTTCTTTTATAAATCTTCTTTTATAAATCTTCTTCTTATCCTGGTAAAGGGTCGCCAGTCTGTTAACCCCTCCGTCTATGGCCCTGATTCGGTTCGGATCGACGGGGGTTCTAGTTTCGGAGGCAAGCAACGGATATTTCTTCTGTTACTTTTCTTCTATAATTTTCTAATTCTTTCTCTGATACTTTATAACTTATCGACTTTACTAAGTTCCTCTGACGATAGCCCAACTCGAGGGGGAAAATAAAAAGTTTCTCTTACTGTAAATTTACTTCTTAAAAATATACAGGTACTGCTCTGAATTTACAGGGGTAGAGGTTCGACCTCCCTCGACCATGGCTCAGGCCGGAATCTAAAAATATTAAGGAGGCAAGGGGCCTCCGCCCCTCCCCGCAGCGAAGCTGCTAACCAGGGGAGTCTCTTAGCAGTGACCAAGGCAGAGTCTCGTAATGAAGTGTCCTTCATTTTACAAATACATGTATAAAATATGCCTGAATGTTGGGGGATGGCAGTTGGAGGTTAAGTTTCCCCCCTTTTAAACACGATCAGGTGTTTGAAAGTTTCCAAATAAAAATTTTAAAAAATAAATAAAAATAAAAACTAATCTTTTTTTTTTTGCCACGTTTCATTTCTGAAGGCGATATTATTTCACGACTGAGTACATTTTTGTTTGGGTTTATTACAATTATGATTTCGATTATGGATTACTTCCATTCGCTTATGATTGTCCTTTACAGTTCTTTAAAGTACATTCTTACATTATATATAAAGTCATTACATTCAATTATAGTTTCATTGAAGTACATTACAAGTTATTATTAATTAAAGTATTAGTTAATTACAATTAAACAGTTACTATAGCTTTGTTTTGTTTTTACAGTGTTTCATTTAATAGACAATTAAGATGTTAGAAATATAATACAAAGTACATGGCACACATGATATAGATTTATATACATAATATGTTATAATATGTTTAACATGTTATAATTTGGATCAGAGCGAAAGGGGATGTTTATCTTAGAAACGTTCGGTTCTGCTGATTCGCGAATTTGAGCATTTGACTACTGTAAGCCTAATGAATGCCTTGTGAGGGTTGAACGCACTTAAAAAAAAAAATAATAAAAAAAATATATGTGGACGTATTTTACATGTACATAATCCAATAGGTTGTGTGCGTAATATAGAGACGCGTAAAATATGGACTGATAGGTTGATAGGTATCAGTAGACAATAGGTAGGAAACAACATAACTAATGATGTATAGAGAATGAAGTTTCTTTTTCTTTTATTATTATTATTATTATTATTATTATTATTATTATTATTAAGGAATTTACCATACATTCAATACGGAAGATGTCCAAATACTAAACACGTGATTCAGTGTTCAAGGTATGGAAAACGTGAAGAGAATTAAGTTACTTTATGACGTCATAGTTATTCACATTATGTCATACGTGCAGTATAACTGTAACAGAGCTGGGCACTTGCGGCATATTGTGCGGTACTGCGGTACTGCTGCACTACCAAACCGGTACCAACCGGTACGCGGAAATTTGAATGCGGTAGCGGTACTGCGGTACTTCAGCGATCCTTTGCGGTACTGCGTTATGGGGGCCCGGGTGGTAGTGCGGTGGTACCGCAAGTACCGCAGTACCGCAAAATATGCCGCAAATGCCCAGCTCTGAACTGTAAGTCATTATTTGGGAGGACCTAAAAGAAACGAATTAAAGACAGAATGGGTATCAAGGACTAAGAAGCACAACTACGGGTTCCAGTTCCTCTTATATGCAATGTGTATGTATAATCTAGGGTCGAGGGTGAGATGCAAGACAATCATAATTAATTATAATAACTTCTATAACAATGAAAAATGGATACGACTAAACCATAGATATGGTAGATCGTACGGTTGTGACACGAACAAAAAAATAGGAAGCTACAAGTAAAATTATTATCCAAACTCGCGTTAAGCGATTTTGGTTCTTATGTAAAAATGAATATTGATTATTCATTTCATTTTACATATATATATATATATATATATGTGTGTATAATATATATGTGTATATATATATATATATGTGTATAATATATATATATACATATATATATATATATATATATATATATATATATATATATATATATAGGGGGGGGCACGGGAACCAGTGTTTTTGGAATAATCAGGAAAATGATATTTATTTTTGTAAAGAAAATATATTGGTAGAACAACATTCGTAAGAACATAGCATTTCATGTCATAATAATCATGTACCGAAAATTATATCTGGCATATGATGTCCTTGGCCGTCGACGCATTGTTGAAGGCGTTTACGAAAATTGGCCTCCACTCTTCCCAGCTGGTCTCTGTTGATTTGGATGATTTGTTGACGGATCGCTTCCTTCAATGCATCTAATGTACGGGGCTTGTCCTCGTAGACACGTGACTTGAGGTACCCCCATAGAAAGAAGTCACATGTGGACAAGTCAGGGGACCGAGGGGGCCATGCAATGTCACCAAATCTCGAAATGAGATGGTTGGGAAACAGGGGGCGAAGAACAGCCATTGACGCTCTGGCGGTGTGTGGCGTGGCCCCATCTTGCTGAAACCACAAATGTCGACGAGCAATACGCCTTCTTCTTAACTCAGGGATGAAAAAGGTGTTCACCATCTCATGTAACGCCCAGATGTTATGGTAACGGTAACCCCATTTTGTTCGAAGAAATAGGGACCGATGACGCCAAACTTTCCCACCGCGCACCAAACTGTAACCTTAGGGCTATGCAGCGGTTTTTCATGGAGTTGTCGCGGATTTTCAGCAGCCCAATACCGACAGTTTTGATTGTTGACGGCCCCATTAAGGTGGAAATGGGCTTCATCACTCATTACCACCATCATGTTTTCATTCTGCTCATAAAGTGCAAGCATTTCCTGTGCAAAATTCAGTCGTTGGGGCAATCGTTTACATTCAATTCCTGCACCATCGCTAACTTGTATGGGTGAAAATGTAATTCTTCATGCAAAATCCGTCTAACAGTACGATTGCTGATTCCGAGTGCAGCTGAATGTCTCCGAGCAGAGCGGCCTGGGCTTTGCAACATCGCTTGTCTGACCCTTTCAACGTTCTCTGGAGTACGCACAGTGCGTTGCGGCCACTTCGGTTTTGTTTTCATTATTGAGCCTCCTGTTCGAAGATTGTTAACCCAACGTAAGATTGTGTCACGAGCGGGAACAGAGTCATTTCGATGAATGTTGAATCTGCGGCGAAACGCACGCTGAACTGCTGTCACTGACTCGCCACTCCTAACAAAATGATCATACGCGAACATGCGGTGTTCTAACGTCCACTGCTCCATGATGGCACCTGAAAGATAAAGGTGAGTGTTAGTTAAAGTTAAATGCTATGAACCCAGGAATGGAATGCTACCTACCGCACGCCCCTCCCATTCCTAATGGCCGATTACTAGCTATTCAAAAAACACTTGATTCCCGTGCCCCACCCTGTATATATATTTGTATAATATATATGTATATATAAATATATATATGTGTGTGTGTATAAATATATATATATATATATATATTAGGGTGGTCAACAGAATGGGGTGAAAAATCGAATTTCAATTTTCTTTCCTCCCAGGCTATAATCTGGTTCCTTTTAGCTAAAACATATTTCATGTAAAATTTAAGGCAAATCGAATAAATTTTAGGGGTGGCTCATAGCTGTTTTTGTATACCATTATGCTCTTTATTAATATAGTGAATAATTAAAAGAAACATTATTTACAGATACATTAACTAATGATTATTTTTCTTTCAGATAGATTTATTAAATTTACAGGTTTTGCAATGTCAAATAAACGTACATTTTACTTAATGAAAAAGCCAGAGGAAACAATCACTGGAGCCAAGCTGCCCTTCCCGTTGCCAGGTCCTCCGCATGTTCCTCCACCATCATCAAGTCTTGAAGAAGGAGATCAAACCTAGTTCAGAAGCTGTTTTTGAAGAATTGCGTCTCTTCTGGGAGAGAGCCCGAATCCCTACTCAAAGGAAAGACCACATTCTTCACAAAATTCAGGCTCTACACTTGGAGTGGAAAGCGATTAAGAAGAATGCTGGAGGAAAAGCAACTCTCAGTTAGAAAAAGAGAAAACCTTTCAGGATGAAATGGAGAACCTATTTGATGTCGCCCATGCTGATGCCTTTACCTTAATCAAAAATGAAGAAGACCGGCAGTTCTTGATCTAACAAAGGAAAGCGGACGAGTGGGATGAATGGTCTCTGCAGGTATGGTGACTGACAAGGCAGAAAAGAGAGCTGCTGAGAAGCAAATGAAATTGGTAAATAGGAAGCGGAAAGCTGAAGAAGAAAAATATGCTGATTCACAGGAAGTTATGCTACATCAGGGAAGTTCTTCTTCTGAGTCTTTATGTGAGTCAGAAGAGAAGATGAAGATTACCTTATTAATCCCCCATCTACCAGCGGACCAACTCCACCAAGAAAAAGGCAGCAAAGAATATCATATCTCCTGAATTGGCTGCTGCTCTGGACAGGACTGGCATCAGTGACAGGAGGGCCACCTTTGTATTAGCTGAAACTGCATCTAGCCTTGGTCAAGATCTTTCAGAGGTGAACATCTCTCGTTCTTCAATCAAAAGGCACCGAGAGAGGCATCGAAGGCAAATAACCCATGCCATTAAAGCTAGCTTTAGTCCAAGTATTTCGATTGTCCACTGGGATGGGAAGTTGATCCCTAATCTACTTGCCAAGAATGAAAAGGTAGACAGACTCCCAGTCCTTGTCTCTTCAGTTGAATCAGTGATTCAAAACTGCTTGGTGTTCCCAAACTACCAAGTGGAACAGGGGAAGCTCAATCAGCTGCAGTGTATAATCTTCTTTCCGAATGGAATCTAGATAAGTCAATAATCGGAATGTTATCAGATACTACAGCATCAAATGCAGGAACAAACAGGGAGCATGCGTTCTTCTGGAACAGAAACTTGGTCGACCACTCTTCTATTTTGCCTGTAGGCATCATTGCATGGAAGTCATGTATGGAGGAGTGTTTGAAGCAGTCCATGGTTCATCTTCTGCCCCTGAGCCACTTTTGTTCAAAAGGTTCCAATCTATGTGGGACTACATTGATTTAAAAACCTTCTCTACATCACAGGATGATGATGAGATGAAGGAGTAAGTTGATCCTTTCAGAAATGAAATAATTGCCTTTGCCAAAGAACATCTGGCCACTGGAAATTTTCGAGATGATTAGAAAGAGTTTTTGGAACTTTCTTTGATCTTTCTTGGTGAAAAAATTGAAAATTACACATTCAAACGTCCTGCTGGCACGCACTATGCAAGGGGGATGGCTAAAGTTATCTATGCCATCAAAATGTGGCTTTTCGAAATCAAATCACCCTGACTCCTCGAGAGAAGAAGGACCTGAAAACCCTTACCCTTTTTGGAGTCCTAATCTACTTAAAAAGCTGGATCACTGCTCCTATTCCATCACAAGCTCCGAAGAATGATCTGGATCTTATCCAAAAGTTAAAGGACTATAATGACCAGAAAGTGGCCAAAGCAGCTCTCAAGAAATTTGAAAACCAACTATGGTACTTATCAGAAGAGCTGGTGGCCCTTGCTCTCTTCGATCAAACTGTTGCACCAGACACCAAGGGAATCATGGTCCAGTGTATGAGGGAAAAGGAGGGGTTATTAGACTTCTCAAAGAGAAGACGACTCAAGGAATGCAAAGCAACACTGAAATTAGAAACTCTTGCCACAAAGAACTCATTAAAGCTTCTTAAGGCCCTACCGATCAATATTAGTTTTTCTTGATGAGGACCCCAGCACCTGGGAGGAGAATGAAAACTTCCAAGAAGCTAAAAGAATCATAGGAAACATCAAAGTAGTTAATGATCATGTTGAAAGGGCAGTAGCTCTCATTCAGACCTTCAGCGGAACTCTGACGAAAGGAGAAGATCAACTCCAGTTTCTCTTAAGTGTGGTGGATGAGCACCGAAAGGTTTCCTGATTCTAACAAGTCCACAATCTTAGCTGGGCAACAATGAGTGGCCTGGTCAGCCATGATACCCCCGCCACCAAGCGGATAATACCCATATATATGGGGGGACCCAGAGGCCATGAAGTGGACTTCTGGGGGTAGTTGAGCCACCTCTAAATATTAACCGATTGAACCCAAATTTTGCTCAGAGAAGTTTTTGGGAAAAGGAACCTAATGAAACCCATGGAGGAAGAATTTAAAATACTTCCATTTTGTGGACCACCCTAATATATATATATATATATATATATATATATATATATATCTGTGTATAATATTTATATATATGTGTATAATATATATATATATAAGTTAACCCCTCCGTCTATGGCCTTGGGGTGGTTCGGAGTCGACGGGGTTCTGGTTAGGAGGCAGCAACGGATATTTCTTCTATAACACTAATTCTTTTCCGCCGGTCAAATGGGGGTTGCCACTCTGTTAAAAATCTTGGCTACAGGCTCGCCAGACTGTTATGCCAATATCTTCTATGTGCTTGGGGCGTCAGTTGTTAATTCTTCTCTTTTTATAATACTCTGATACTTTCTCTGATACTAAAATTATCGACTTTTCTTTTATAACTTATCGACTTAACTGACTAAGTTCTTCTGAAGAGAGCACGGCTCGAAGGGGAAAATAAAAAGTTTCTCTTACTGTAGTTTACTTCTAAAAATGTACAGGTAGTGCTCTGAATTTACAGGGGTAGAGGTTCGTTCGACCTTTTCGACCATGGTTCAGGCCGGAATCTAAAAAAATGAAGGAGGCGAGGGGCCTCTGCCCCCTCCCCGCAGCGAGGCTGCTAACAAGGGAGGCTCGTAGCAGTGACCAAAGCAGAGTGCCGTAATGAAGTGCAATAATGAAGTGCCGTTCATTTTACAAATATATGTATAATATAAGCCTAAATGTTTGGGGGACGGCAGTTGAAGGTTAAGTTTCCCCCTTTTAAACACATGATCAGATGTTTGAAAAATTCCTAATAAAAATTTTAAACAATAAAAAAAACATCGTATATATTTGCCGAATCTTCATTTCTGAAGGCGATATCATTTCATAGTAGTACATAAGTACAATTTATGTACACCACTGAGCACATTTTCGTTTTGGACTATTACAATTATGATTGCGATTATGGATTACTTCACATTCACTTATTGTTGTTTAATTACACTTCCATTTAAAGTACATTACAAGTTATTATCATTAATTACAGTTTCATCAAAGTACATTACGTCGTTTACAATTCTTACAGTGTTTTTATATTTATATATGGTTATAATATATGGTTATAATATATGGTTATAATATATGGTTATTATATATGGTTATTAGTACAACACAAGTACATGAGACATGACACACATAATATAAATAACGCATGATAATGTTATAAATTCGAATCAGAGCGAAAGGAGATATTTATCTTAGAAGCGTTCGATTTTGCGATAGTTAGCGGAATTTAATAACTTAACTAGCATTTTCGAGTTCAATGCTGGAGGTGATATAATTAAAAATAAAAATGAAAAAAATAATACGAGAACGTATTTTTGCGTTTTCGAACGAATGCATGAAGTTTTGCGTTTCATAGATTGACACGAGTAAAAATGAATATTTAATAAAATTTATATAGGATAATGATAAAGGGAAATTAATGACGGGAAAATGTGACGTATGGATGAATATGGTTGAATAATAATATTTATACTACATAACACCACAACATTATTACTAAAGAATTTACCATACATTGAATACGGAAGATGTCCAAATACTAAGCACATGATTCAGTGTACAAGATATGGGAAACGTGAAGAGAATTAAGTTATTTTATGACGTCATAGTGTATAAGTCATTATTAGAAAAGATGAATTAGGGAAATACAGTAATGAATAAAGAAGTACAAATCGAAATTCTATCCAAAACTCGCTTAGGCGATTTTGGTTTCTTATGTAAAAATGAACATTCAAACATAAAAACTATACGAACATAAGTACTGCATGAAGCCAATGAATCCATATAATGATGGTATAGGAATTGTTCATTGTTCATTTTTACAGTGCTCCCCCCTTTTTTAAATAATATTAACACAATAATATAATACAATTAATACAATATAATACAATTGAGAAAATAACATCGTAACTAATTCAAGTTAGATGACGAATTTTTCATTACATTACAAGTTTTATACAGAACGAGTTCGGGTCGTTGAGTACAATGCAGAGTATCAAATCTTTAAAATGACACTTGCTTACAAAATATAAAAAAATTCAAAGATTAATACTTTAATTTAGACAAACAATTAAGTTAGACAAAGAATGATATTGTTAAATTTTTAGCAAAATTTTATTTTCCTGTGGGGAAAATTACATTCATAATGAATGGGTAAAAGGGAAAAATATAAATTTTAAAGTTCATGGATTTTTCAAGGTTACCATGATAGTACAATTGATAAACTAATTTTATTGACGATTGTAGGTAAAAAGAGAATTACGTAATGGATGATTTATAGACCTGTCGTCTAGTGTGTATTTTTGTGTACTGGGTACAAAGTGTGTATCTTACAATTTCGAGGGACAGATTAGCCGATAGGATTGTTCAAGTAACTGAATAAATGCATGAGCAAGATTTATTAGAAAGCAAAAATTATTAAGATTAAATTATATAGCACTTACGCGCAATGAAAAAGTTTATTGTGATATCCAATTATTTTATCAAAAGGTTTGTATATATAGTATATATAGTGTGCATACATGCATTTTTATTGACTGTCGTAGGTACAAATCGAATTACGTAGTGGATGATGTATTATAATGATGATGTTTGCATACGAGTTTTAATGCAAAAGTGACTTGAGTGATGGAACGTAAATGAATTCGAATATGTGTCAAAAGTAATAAAATTCAATTAGGATTATCGATTTTACATAATTAATCAGTTACACGTATAAGGTAATTAAAAAAAACGAACTTAGAGGAACTTACAATTAATGAAAGTAAATCTCACGGTTTTAAAATTGAATTTCGACACACAATTAATTAAATTCGACTACGACAATTACTCACAGTATTAATCGAATAAAAAAAATATAAAAAATATAAAAATTGAAAATGGAAATAAATTATAAACTATAATGAACTAAACATATACTGTAATATTCTTAAAAATAAAAAAACACAACCTAAATTGAGGTTATGTTCCATAGTGTCAAACAGGAATTAAGTATGGTTGAACCATTTCTCTGGTTAACACGGCTCAACTGGGGTTGGGGTTTTAAAATAAAAAAAAACAAAGTTTGGAGTACTACATTCGGGGGAATTGAGTGACTAATCGGGTGGTATAAGTCTGAAATTGACAATACGTCTTTCGTGAGCACTTTGCTCTTCAAAAAAGATTGCTTGTCACACTACTTAAAAATTAAAAGAGTTCAACAAACGGAGGGACGGCATGTTCCTCACATACATTACAATAATTACCAAAATCGTTACAATATTTGTAAAAACGGTTTTGTTACAAATAATAAAATACATAACTGTATATTTATATACGCAACAATGGCATGAAAAGAAAAGACAAATCGGTCAATTTCCTTCTTACAAACAAACAGAAAAGGTTAAACTAAAGACGCAAATCGGTCAACTCAGGTTGAATTAAATTCTCTTTTACAACAAAAAAAAAAGTTGAATTAAATTCTCTTAAACAACAAAAAAAGGTTGAATTAAATTCTTAAATTACATTTTCTTAAATTAAATTCACTTAAATTACAAAGAAAAAGTTGAATTCAATTGACTGCATTGAAATGACAGGGGATTTGAAAACTGACTTGGAATAAAACTGACTTGAAATAAAACTGACTTGGAATAAAACTGACTTGGAATAAACCTGACTTGGAATAAAACTGACTTGGAATAAAACTGACTTGGAATAAAACTGACTTGGAATAAAACTGACTTGGAATAAAACTGACTTGGAATAAAACTGACTTGGAATAAAACTGACTTGGAATAAAACTGACTTGGAATAAAACTGACTTGGAATAAAACTGACTTGGAATAAAACTGACTTGGAATAAAACTGACTTGGAATAAAACTGACTTGGAATAAAACTGACTTGGAATAAAACTGACTTGGAATAAAACTGACTTGGAATAAAACTGACTTGGAATAAAACTGACTTGGAATAAAACTGACTTGGAATAAAACTGGCTTGGAATAAAACTGGCTTGGAATAAAACTGGCTTGGAATAAAACTGGCTTGGAATAAAACTGGCTTGGAATAAAACTGGCTTGGAAAAAACTGGCTTGGAATAAAACTGGCTTGGAATAAAACTGGCTTGGAATAAAACTGGCTTGGAATAAAACTGGCTTGGAATAAAACTGGCTTGGAAAAAACTGGCTTGGAATAAAACTGGCTTGGAATAAAACTGGCTTGGAATAAAACTGGCTTGGAATAAAACTGGCTTGGAATAAAACTGGCTTGGAATAAAACTGGCTTGGAATAAAACTGGCTTGGAATAAAACTGGCTTGGAATAAAACTGGCTTGGAATAAAACTGGCTTGGAATAAAACTGGCTTGGAATAAAACTGGCTTGGAATAAAACTGGCTTGGAATAAAACTGGCTTGGAATAAAACTGGCTTGGAATAAAACTGGCTTGGAATAAAACTGGCTTGGAATAAAACTGGCTTGGAATAAAACTGGCTTGGAATAAAACTGGCTTGGAATAAAACTGGCTTGGAATAAAACTGGCTTGGAATAAAACTGGCTTGGAATAAAACTGGCTTGGAATAAAACTGGCTTCGAATAAAACTGGCTTGGAATAAAACTGGCTTCGAATAAAATTGGCTTCGAATAAAACTGAAACTGTCTAACTTGAAATTAACTGAAAATGGAAAATGACTGCACTTGATCTCTATCACGTGGAGACGATTAACCTCTGTGTTGGTTGTCCCTCTTGGCTCAACATTCTGACTTGACCTCTTATCAAGTATTTCTATAAATCTCTGGGGCGGTTGTCCCTCTTGGCGCAACCTTCTGACTTCAAAACTGACTTCAAAAATGACTTCAAAAATTACTTCAAAAATTACTTCAAAAATTACTTCAAAACTGACTTGCATCTTATTTGCAACTAAAACTGACTTGCAACTTATTTGCAACTAAAACTGACTTGAAATTACTTCAAGTATCTCTCTAAATCTATAAACTCTCTATAAACACACTCTCTTAATTTTGCACGTCAATTCAATTCGATAATTTGAAAAAAATTGTAAACAAAAATAAAAATGTAAACAACATTTCACTCTAATGTACGCGAAGGTACTGTACTATTATGTTTGGTACATAAAATAAAATTATTCTATAATGAATATAATAGTGAAATTAACTCTCTGAAATTAACTTTCTCTGAAATTAACTCTCTCTGAAATTAACTCTCTCTGAAATTAACTCTCTCTGAAATTAACTCTCTCTGAAATTAACTCTCTCTGAAATTAACTCTCTGAAATTAACTCTCTCTGAAATTAACTCTCTCTTACTTTTAACTTCTCTTACTTTTAACTTCTCTTACTTTTAACTTCTCTTACTTTTAACTTCTCCTACTTTTAACTTCTCTTACTTTTAACTTCTGTGAAAATTACTGTTTCACTAAAAAAATGTACCACTGGTGTCTGAAATGTTCACTGTGTTTCTTTTAAATTCTGACTTGATACTCATTATTAACTGTTAATAATACTGACTTTTTAAATGTTTACAAATTACTTAAAAAACAACTCTACTTAAAATTTCTACGGCGAAATCCTCAGAGACGTGTCCTGAAGACGTCTTGCTGGCTACTTCTTCTTGGATGAAAACTACGCGTGGAGAACTTGGAGTCGTGACACACCGGTTCAAGGGTAGATGTTACGAACAAGAAGTCGTGACACGCCGGTCAACAGGTTTTATCCTGATGCAGGGTAATTTCTATCCTGGCCAAAGAGTGGCCACTTGTTAAAATCCTCTTCTTAAAATCTTCTAATCTTGGTAGTAGGGTCGCCAAATGTTTATCCTGGCTATAGGGTCGCCAATTTGTTAACCCCTCCGTCTATGGCCCTGGGGTGGTTCGGAGTCGACGGGGTTTCTGGTTAGGAGGCAGCAACGGATATTTCTTCTATAACACTCTAATTCTTTTCCGCCGGTCAAATGGTGGGTTGCCACTCTGTTAAACTCTTGGCTACAGACTCGCCAGACTGTTACGCCAATATCTTCTATGTGCTTGGGTCGTCAGTTGTTAATTCTTCTCTTTTTATAATACTCTGATACTTTCTCTGATACTAAAATTATCGACTTTCCTTTATAACTTATCGACTTAACTGACTAAGTTCTTCTGAAGAGAGCACTGTTCGAAGGGGAAAATAAAAAGTTTCTCTTACTGTAGTTTACTTCTAAAAATGTACAGATAGTGCTCTGAATTTACAGGGGTAGAGGTTCGACCTCTTTCGACCATGGCTCAGGCCGGAATCTAAAAAAATTAAGGAGGCAAGGGGCCTCTGCCCCTCCCCGCAGCGAGGCTGCTAACAAGGGAGGCTCGTAGCAGTGACCAAAGCAGAGTGCCGTAATGAAGTGCAATAATGAAGTGCCGTTCATTTTACAAATACATGTAAAATATAAGCCTAAATGTTTGGGGGACGGCAGTTGAAGGTTAAGTTTCCCCCTTTTAAACACATGATCAGATGTTTGAAAAATTCCAAATAAAAATTTTAAAAAAATAAAAAAACTAATCGTATATATTTGCCGAATCTTCATTTCTAAAGGCGATATCATTTCATAGTAGTACATAAGTACAATTTAAGTACACCACTGAGCACATTTTCGTTTTGGTCTATTACAATTATGATTGCGATTATGGATTACATCACATTCACTTATTGTTGTTTAATTACTCTTCCATTTAAAGTACATTACAAGTTATTATCATTAATTACAGTTTCATCAAAGTACATTACGTCGTTTACAATTCTTACAGTGTTTTTATATTTATATATGGTTATAATATATGGTTATAATATATGGTTATTATATATGGTTATTATATATGGTTATTAGTACAACACAAGTACATGAGACATGACACACATAATATAACATAACGCATGATAATGTTATAAATTCGAATCAGAGCGAAAGGAGATATTTATCTTAGAAGAGTTCGATTTTGCGATAGTTAGCGGAATTTGATAACTTAACTAAGCATTTTCGAGTTCAATGCGAGAGGTCATATAATTAAAAATAAAAATGAAAAAAATAATAAGAGAACGTATTTTTGCGTTTTCGAACGAATGCATGAAGTTTTGGGTTTCATAGATTGACACGAGTAAAAATTAATATTTAATAAAATTTATATAGGATAATGATCAAGGGAAATTAATGACGGGAAAATGTGACGTATGGATGAATATGGTTGAATAATAATATTTATACTACATAACACCACAACATTATTACTAAAGAATTTACCGTACATTGAATACGGAAGATGTCCAAATACTAAGCACATGATTCAGTGTACAAGATATGGGAAACGTAGAGAGAATTAAGTTATTTTATGACGTCATAGTGTAAAAGTCATTATTAGAAAAGATGAATTAGGGAAATACAGTAATGACTAAAGAAGTACAAATCGAAATTCTATCCAAAACTCGCTTAGGCGATTTTGTTTTTTTATGTAAAAATGAACATTCAAACATAAAAACAATACGAACATAAGTACTGCATGAAGCCAATGAATCCATATAATGATGGTATAGGAATTGTTCATTTTTCATTTTTACATATATTATACTATATAGTGTATATATGAAAATTATTTCACGAAAGTAACACTTGAAAAAAATTTATGAATAAAACCACGAAGTAAAGGAAACACAAAAAGGTGCTCAAGCGCTTTCGTCTAATGACATCCTCAGGGACACTGAAGTACATAAAAGGTTACGGCCTATATATATAGGTTACAGAAAGAAAAAAAATAAATATATAACATACATACAAACAAACATATATATATATATATATATATATACACATATCTACACACATACATATATATATACATGGCGTCCCAAAAAAATGTATACACCCTTTAAATACTTATAAAGGCAGTGTTTATTAAAATACATTTCATTTTCAAAAGTAATAGAATCTACAGACATTATTTAATTGTTTGTCAACGCCTGTTTTCAAACTGACGTCCGTCTGGTCCAGGCACTGCTGATAACGCGAAGCAATGGAATCGAAAACATCACGAAACATTTCGTTTGGTATTTGTGTGCATTCTCGTTCAATGGCTGCTCTCAATTCAGCGACTGTTGCAGGTTTTATAGCGTAGACTTTGTCTTTAAGTATCCCCATAAAAAAGTCTAGTGGTGTGAGGTCTGGTGAACGCGGAGGGTATTCTACGAAACCCCTTCGTCCAATCCACATCCACATCGTGCCAAGTACCACTCGCAATACTCCACTCTTCGGTCCGGATCATCTTCATTAATAGCATGGACCAATCTTGGAATGTAACTTTCCATTGACAGCGCTTCAAAATGCGTTGGATAGACGATTCTGAAATTCCTACCTCACGACTCGCTTGCCGCACAGATTTTCTTGGACTTTGGTGATACGTTTCCAGTACTCTTTCTTGCTTTGTGGGGCTTGTCGATGTCCGTGGTCTTCCGGAACGCTTCTTGGGACATTCTGAACAGTTCATCGGCTTCAAACTATCTCTAATTCGAGTGATGGTAAGTCGCGTTGGTGGATCTGTTTGAAACTCCCTCCTAAACTGTCTTTGCACTTCAACTGCGTTTTCACACTTCCAGTAGCATTTTAGAATGAATTTCTTTGTTCAAGCTTAGTCTGACTGCCTTATTAATTCTAATGTGTTTAACTTGGAATGAAAGAAACATCAATTGGAGCTATCAGCTGTTAAAGTGTGTAACATTTTTTTGTGACGCCTGTATATATATATATATGCAATAACGGAGAAGTAAAAATAAAAATTAAAAATTAAAGATGAGAGGATTAACAAAGAGGCATACAGATTTGTAAGGAAAAATATCGATTTTTAGCACAAGATCAAATGAATTAAAAATACAAATTTATACTGGAAATTACCCGGGTTTTAACACTTCGCCTTTTAGAGTCAAGATTCGATATATATAAATAAAATGACGATCAAAGTTAATAAAGTAGCGTACAAGTTTACCAAAGATTTAGCGTCCTACCCTTTTTATCTAAATTTGTTTGAAGGAATTCAAACAACAGGATCGAGTTGAAAAAGACCTTTGCTTATGTGAAGTTATTTGAAAGTTGGATAATGGCTGACTCAAGAATATTTCTATTGACATGTTGCTAGAATGAAATAAAACTGAAGCATTATTCCAATCAATACAGTGGGATAACTCTGACAAATGGACAAAAAGAGCACTGGACAACTGTCCTGTTCTAACGGAATATTGATGCTGTTTTATACGTGTGTGCAAACCCTTTCCCGTCTGACCTATGTAAAAGGAATCACATTGTTTACACCCAATTTTATAGATAATGCCTGAATTATTGGTAGGGCTATTTTTTACTATGATATTTTTCACAATATTGTTATATGAAAATACTACATTAATATCCTTGTCTCAACAAGGCAAAACGAACTTTCTATCGTGTCAATAATAACACTCGTACTTTGTCAAAAAATATTTTAGTACTTCCATTTTTCCCGGGCTTTTTAGGCAGTGCTAATGTACTTAAACTTTTGGATATTAAGGTAGTATTTTCATATAACAATATTGTGAAAAATATCATAGTAAAAAAATAGCCCTACCAATAATTCAGGAATTATCTATAAAATTGGGTGTAAACAATGTGATCCTTTACATAGGGCAGACGGGAAAGGATTTGCACACACGTATAAAACAGCATCAATATTCCGTTAGAACAGGACAGTTGTCCAGTGCTCTTTTTGTCCATTTGTCAGAGTTATCCCACTGTATTGATTGGAATAATGCTTCAGTTTTATTTAATCTAGCAACATTGTCAATAGAAATATTCTGAGTCTGCCATTATCCAACTTCAAATAACTTCAACATAAGCAAAGGTCTTTTTCAACTCGATCCTGTGTTTTGAATTCCTTCAAAACAAATTTAGATAAAAAGGGTAGGACGCTAAATCTTTGGTAAAACTTGTACGCTACTTTATTAACTTTTAATCTTCATTTTATTTATATATATCGAATCTTGACTCTAAAAGGCAAAGTGTTAAAAACCGGGTAGATTTCCAGTATAAATTGTATTTTAATTCATTTGATTTGTGCTAAAATTCGATATTTTCCTTACAAATATGTATGCCTCTTTGTTAATCTTCTAATCTTAATTTTAATTTTATTTTTACTTCTCCGTTTATTGCATATATATATTATACATGTATGTGTAGATATGTATGTATATATATATATATAGTATGTTTGTGTGTATGTATGTTATTTATTTATTTGTTTTCCTTTCTGTAACCTATATATAGGCCTTAACCTTTTATGTTCTCCAGTGTTCCTGAGGATGTCATTAGACGAAAGCGCTTCAGCACCTTTTGTGTTTCCTTTCCTTCGTGGTTTATTCATCATCTAATATATATATACATTTATATATTTATATATATATATATATATATATATATATATATATATAAATATATATATATATATATATATAAATGTGTGGTGTAATATATACATATGTGTATAATATATATATATATATATAATATATATATATATATATATGTATAAT